>MU260734.1:125000-132500 GCA_020310875.1 Ceratopteris richardii
CAAGAGAGACGCGTACATAGACAAGGAAGGAACGATGTATATCTTAAGTACGCAGCCAAACAATACCAATGAGTTTGGCGTAATTCAGTGGGAAACAGAAGAAAAATCTCAAGGAAAAGAACCATTAGAAGAACCTAGAACACCCAGAGGGAAATCTGTACTGACACAAGTACTAGTTCCAGAGTGGACCCCTCAGGATAACAGAAGCATTGAGTTGTTTGTAAATAAAGAAACAAACGAAGCATTTTGGAGGTACAGAACGGAACAACCTAGCGAGATTGGTTCCATTATAATCTACGAGTTCAAGGACCCGGATACACCTGGAAAGGTTGTATACGTGGATGAGACTTCAGAAAGAGTATTTGTGGTACCAGACCACGCTAGAAATACATACACATGGAGAGGTGAATTGGTATTCCCTCCATCACGAGCAAACGTAAACGTGAACCAACAAGGGGCTGGAACATCCTCAACCCACGCTAATCAAAGAGAGAAAAACAAAGATAGACCCAAAGTAAGCTTCAATCATCCCTTAGGGAGAGATAGAACAACCACGGACACTAATAGAGCTGATAGACAAAGGGAACATGGAATACTAGGTGGTAGAGATGATTTTCCTCTACCTAGACCACGTGAACACGCAAGAATATTAAGACCCACTCAGTTAGTGAAATCCATGAAAAACTACTTTGATGGGACAGGAGATCCCTATGACCATGTCGCAGAATTCAAGCAAGTACTAAGAGCAGAGCAAGTCGAAGACATGTTCACGCAATACAATGCTTTTGGAATAACGTTAAAGAATACCGCTTTAACTTGGTTCCAACCTTTGCAACAAAGGCAATTTAGAGACATCCATCACTTTTTAGAGTCATTCACTGAATTCTCTAAAAGTGGGATCAGACATGACACGTCTTCGTTGATTCATAGTTTCAAACAGACCCCTCAGGAAACAGTTAGACTTGCAGGATGTAGGTTTAGACAATATGTTGAAAGATGTCCAATGCAAGAGTTACCCTCACAGGCCAAGCAAGTGTCATTGTTTCTAGACGGCTTGTTGAGCTCTAAACTACGCTCCTATGTATACTTGAAAGAACCCAAACACTAGAGCAGTGTGTAAGAATTTGTATAGACATTGAGGAAAACTTAGGAGATGAGTTGGAACTCTCAAAAGTCTACAAGGACTCAGATTGTTCTTCTCTAGCATCCACAAAATTGTCTAACTCAATAGAGGACCTAGCAGAAAAAGTGGCCTAGAAACTAGGAGTTTCTAGTAAACAGATGCCCAAGTTAACAACTAACGTACGTTGTTACACTTGTGGTGGAAATCATTTGGCAAATGTGTGTCCCAATGCAACACAAACACAAGCCAACCCTAGTGGCCAATACTGTACAATTGAGAGAAGATACACAAATCACACGGCTCAGGACTGCCCATACAACAAACAAGCAATGAGACAGAACTACCCGCAAGCATACCCGCAGCCAGGTAGGTATCAAGGCCAATACAATGCTCAACCTTATTACTATAGGCCTCCTCAAAATTATCCATATCAGGCTCAATAGAGACCTCAACCTGTCTTAGCTCAGCAGCCACCCCCACCAGCGAATGTCATCTCAGTTAAGATGCAGAAGAGAACCTAAGTAGGGCCTTAGTGCCTTCTTCACCTTTGATCATAGAGAGTGACCCGAACTCAAATAGTTTTGACTCAACTCATGTAGATAGTCCACCCGCTTATTACACGGAGTCACCAGAACACGAGACATTAGGAAAAAAGGTGAGCTCTGCATGGGCCTTGTAAGGATTCCTAATTTTAAGGAATTAAAATGGCTAATCAACTAGATTAAGAGGTTGGGAAATACCACTAGTGGTATTGTCAGTTAAAATAAAGAATAAAAAAGAAGAATCTTGAAAGGGAGAATTCGTGTGCATTTTGAGCCATTGGATTTTTTGATTGTATGGCCATGATTAAATGGAATAAAATGGGCACTAGAAGACAAAATAACTCTACAGTCTCTGGCAATAAAAGACAAAACAAGACTCGCCACGCGAAGAGAGAGAAGAAAAAAACGCGAGTTGCGCCTAATGTAAGCCGTCGGATGATATGGATGGTGGATGGTGGAGATTGAATTCTAATCTACTGTCACTAAAAGACAAAATAGCTGCACACACTGTCACTACAAGACAAAAGCACGGAAATTCGTGGTAGGAGAGAGAAAGGCGTTTGAGATTCGCGTAGTTTTCAGTCCGTTGGATGTATTTGAGGATTGATGGTGTGGATTAATTAGGAAGTGATCCATGTAAGGATCAAGATCTCATCCATTTATTTTTTTCATGATCCAATGGCTCCAATCGAATGCGCCTTTTTTTCTCTTGGGAGCAAGCACATCCATTAGATGTAAGCCAAATCTAAGGGCTATAATTTAAAGTGGCACATTTCTTAAGAAATAATCTTAGCCATTGAATTTTGAAGGCATCCAAGGGTTGAGTTTGAATCCCATTTCTTTCAAAAACTACCTGAGGAACAAAACCACGAATTTTAGCATGTTTGTGTGGTTTTGACTAGCCCAAACCAAGGGAAGCCTATAGCTAGCCTAGTGGATTAAGAGCCTAGACTGTGGCCACCACCCTCTTCTGATTGGTCCATCACTAATCACTCCTTGAGCTAAAAGGCCCATCCAGGGTTCACCTTTTTTCCTAATGACATATCATTATTATAGTCCACCAGTGGAACCTAGTTGGGAGCCAGACTATGCTAAAGTGATGTACACGAACCCAAACCCACGGCCCCAATTGAGACAGCAAAGACCACAGGGCCCTAGAGGACCATGCTTTAGGTGCCAAGGAGATCATTTCATAAAAGATTGCCCACATCCTCCGATAGCAGGACAATCACAATACTATAACATACTTTTGTGCCGATTGTGGTAAAGAGCACATAATCAAAGATTGTCCTAAGAACCCTGTGAATGCTTGAAATGTGACACCGATCAACGTGATAGGTATTGTAAATAACGCAGATGGATCCAACCCTACATACGTGCCTATCCAAGCTATAAGCAGAGCCCAGGCGCTCTTACAGAACCAACAGCTTAATCAAGAGAAAATAGCCGGAAATAGTGAAGTTGAAGAATCTAGCAGTAAAAAGACAAAATTTTGGAAAGTTTCTAGAGAAAGAATTAAGAGAAAATGGAGTAAGAAGATAACTGAGTTGGACGGAAGTTTAAAGGAATCTAGAGCCAAAATCCTAGAACTGACTTCACAGGAATTGAATCAAGAGAATCTAGCTCAAAAATCAGGATCAGTTTTAGCGGAACCCATACCAGAAAATCTAGACATGATGTTTCATGCATATCAAGCTAGGATAAAAGAAGGACCTCAAGTAGCGGAAATGAGTAAAAACTACCCTCGAGCAGATCTAGAAATTGAGAGAACTAAACTTTGCATGAAGATGGTAGAATTAGCACAAGCTTTGTTCGAAGCCTCTAGATATCTTAATTGGAATAACATGGCAAAACCTGAACTACACTTTCAAGGTCTAATGGAGAGGCAAGAATACTTGATAGAAAGCAAAGAGAAAAAGGATCAACATAGGAATCTTAGTGTCCTAGAGACACAGGAAAGGAATACACCATCCCTGTCTCAAGTACCCAACACAGAAGGGGAAGACAATTTGTCTTCCATACATAGATACTCACATGAATTCTTGAGAGAAATCCAAGAAGAAAAGTGGAGAAAAGAACAAGGAACTCATCCTCCTATTCAAGAAATAGACGACTTGCAGGAACAATTTCCCCAAGACATCCCCTCTATTTACGATGATGTAGAGGAGGAACAACTGAGTGAACACACAGGTTTTGAATCTAATTCTTTGCATGAATTACCTCAGTTCACAGGACCTTGGGAAGCAAAGTCTATAAGTATGAGAGCACCTACGATAATAGTGAGGAATGAAGAATCAGTGATCCCTAGAAACATGGAAGTGATAAAGAACACCAAAGTTCAATGTAATCTCACTCTGGAGGAATTGTTAAAGGTAAAACCAGAATTGTGGAAGCATGTAGCAAATCAATTCCCTGAGCTTGCTACTACTCCCTCATAGATAGGATCACAAAAGAAGGTACCAGAGATACCAGTAGAAAATATCGGAGATGTAAGTGAAGGAGAGGAAGGTAACTCTTATCTTCCAATAACCCATCAGGGCTACACCATGAAAGCCATCTTAGATTCTGGAGCCGGAGTAGCCATCGCTACCATCGCTTTATGGAAACGTTGGGGTAAGCCAGCACTCAGACCCACTAGGATGAAGCTACAAATGGCTGATGGACACATAGAAAAACCATTAGGCTTACTAGAAGGCATATCTCTCACCACTTGTGGTGTGGGCAAATTGTACAAGATTGGGGAACTAATTCTTTGTACTTGCAACATTTAGGAGTGACTACCAAAGTCAATCTTAAAGACTATTCACATCGAGATGTACCCCCAATACAATGGAATACCATCCATAAGACACCAGTAGAAACAGAATCAGTACACTCTTTAGAGTCAGACCCCTCATGGTTACACGAGGACACTCACTTATGGATGTGTAAAGTTGCAAAACAAGAGGAAGAACGGTTAGAAGCAAGGACTTTAGGTGCAGAGCAACATCCAAGAACCCTTCAAGACCCAGCTTATGCACCTGTAGTATTTCCAGATGAAGAATTCGAACCCCATGGTTGGGCAAAAATCCTAGCAACCATGGACGTAGCCATCAATGAAGAACAATGGACACCCCACTGTGACGAGGATGGCTATGACATTTCAGTTTTCACGATAGAGCCAATCATGAGTGATTCAGTTTTAGAAGAATGTGAACCTAGCACTGATGCATTTGAGGACGCGAGTGATTTTGATTTAGAGTCAATTATTATGGACCCACCCTTTGCATCAGAAGAAGAATATTTGTACGAAGTAGAGACTCACCCTTAGAAACACGAAGAAGTTATGAAAGATGTGAGAATAGCCACTCAAGTGACTAGCAAGAGTGAAGGCAAGAAAAGAAAGAAGAAAAACCATGTCAGAAGAAGAAGAATCCTTGTTTGAAGTACCCGAGAACTTCAAGAAATATGAAATCCAAGATAGAAGAATAATGGTACGAATGCCTAACAAAAAAGCTGACGTCGGAGAAGTATATGATAACCGAGAGAAAACCAAAAAAATCATAGTTGCCATAGAAGGAGAAGAAGAAAAGTGTACATACATAGGGCATGATTTGACGAAGGAAGAAGAAGAAGAATTAGTTGCCCTATTGCACGAATATAGAGATGTGTTCGCTTGGAGTTACAAAGATTTGAAAGGAGTAGATCTAGACATATGTTCTCATAGAATCCCTATGACTCCAGATTCAAAACCCACGAAACAGAAACCATACACGTACAATGATAACTACGCTGCGAAGATTAAAGAGGAGATAGATCGATTGATAGAAGCAGGATTCATATACGAGATTGAGCATACCGAATGGGTATCCCCCATTGTGGTAGTGCCGAAGAAAATGGAAAATTGCGTGTGTGTATTAACCTTAAAAAAGTTAATGCCGCCACGATTAGAGACAGTTATCCTCTTCCTATCATAGAACACTTATTGGAAAGAGTTGCGGGCAAGGAAGTTTACAACTTCCTTGATGGATTCTCAGGCTATAATCAAGTAGCCATTGCTCCGGAAGACCAACACAAGACAGCTTTTGCCACAGAATGGGGCATATTTGCATTTCGTGTAATGCCTTTTGGCTTAACAAATGCACCCGCTACTTTCCAGCGACTCATGTGTCATGTATTTAAGGAATTCTTACGCAAGAATTTGGAAGTTTATGTCGATGACTTATGTGCACATTCAAATGTAAGACAGACGCATATCCCAGAGTTAAGGCAAGTATTTGACAAATGTCGAGAATATCAGGTTTGTTTGAACCCCAAAAAGTGCGTTTTCATGGTCAAACAAGGCAAAATTTTAGGACACATTGTGTGAAAGAATGGAATCTCTACGGATGAAGAAAAGGTA
The DNA here is from genome assembly GCA_020310875.1 of Ceratopteris richardii. Lineage (NCBI taxonomy): Eukaryota > Viridiplantae > Streptophyta > Polypodiopsida > Polypodiales > Pteridaceae > Ceratopteris > Ceratopteris richardii. The sequence goes on from MU260734.1 coordinate 131,047, forward strand.
AAGGTGATTGCAGATCTACCTAGGCCAACTAACGTGAAAGAGGTACAGGCATTTATGGGCCATTGCGGTTATTATAGGAGATTCATACACATGTATGCAATCATAGCTAAGCCTTTGTACTCTCTGTTGACCAATTTTGAATGGACAGATGAGTGTGAGAATTCATTTAATGAACTTAAACGACGTTTGTGCTCAACACCTATATTGACAACCCTAGATTGGAGTAAGCCATTCCATGTACATGTGGATGCATCCAACTACGCCATAGGATGTATGTTAACACAACCCACGAGTGAAGGTAACATAGATCTCCCCATAGCTTACGCGAGCAGACAATTGAACGCAGCAGAAAGAAATTACACCACTACGGAACGAGAAGGATTAGGGATGATCTACGTAGTAAAGAAGTTCAGGCACTACTTGTTGGCCAACAAATTCAAGTTTTTTACAAATCATCAAGCCCTATTGTATTTAGTCAACAAGCCATGTAACACAGGACAACTAATACGTTGGTTTCTATTACTCATGGAGTATGATTTTGAAGTAGTAGTCAGGAAAGGAAAGACACATCTCAGAGCTGACCACCTTTCAAGATTAACCTCAAGAGAATCTCCTCAAGGAGTAGTGGATGATTTACCAGATGCATATTTGTTTAACCTTGAGATAGCACCAGAATGGGCTAAGCCTATAGTCCCTATTCTCACATATGAACCCAAAAATCTTAGGATAAAGATCCAGGAAGGAGAGATTACCAAGTCTCAAAGATATCACATAATAGCAGGAAGCATATATAAACAGGATAATCAAAAGATTCTTGCTTGTTGTGTAGATGAATTAGAACATGCAAATTGGTTGCAATTAGCACACATAGGTGCATTAAAGCAACATCATTCGAAACATCGTACATTGCAGACTCTGCATAGACTAGGAGTATATTGGCCTTCGATGGAAGCAGACGTCTACAAATTGTGTAAAGAATGCCATGTTTGTTGTGAAAGACCACGAGTAGAACATGCTACATTATATCACATGTCTCTCACACCAAACTGGAGTGAACCTTTAGTGACATACTTGAGGACGAAAACATTCCCTCAAGGAATGACTTTAGCACGACAACGCAGTCTAGAGCAGGAAGCTCAGGAATATTTACTTATTGGCGATAATCTATACAAAAGAGGAAGAGACGGATACCTAAGACAATGTATTCATGAAAGCGATTATCTGAGCATACTAGAGACTGCACACCAAGGTGTTGCAGGAGGTCACTTTGGACCAGATAGGATAATTAAAGCCATCCTCTTTGCAGGATTATGGTGGCCCACTCTTCACATGGATGCACATACCTATGTAAAGAGATGTGATGTGTGCCAAAGAACTCAATTTCCTACTCGCAGAGATGAAATGCCATTGAAACCCATGATGGGCGGACGTGCATTTTCTAAGTGGGGTATAGA
>MU260735.1:0-10000 GCA_020310875.1 Ceratopteris richardii
TATATATATATATATATATATTATATCTATTATATATATATATATATATGTGTGCTATATATATGTATATAATATGATATATATGTGTATATATATATGTTTATATATGTATATAGATGATATAACTACATACATACATACATATATAATATATATATATATATATAATATATATATATATATATATAATATATATATATATATATATATATAGTATATAGTATATATATGTATGTGTATATATGATATATAGGTTGTATATATATATATAGGTGTAATATATATATATGTGTATATATGTATATATATATATATGTATATATAGATATATATATATATATATATGATATATATATATATATATATATATATATATATATATATATATATATATATATATATGTATGTATGTATGTATGTATGTATGTATTATATATATATATTATATATGTATATATATATATATATATTATATACTTCAGGCATTCTTCTGCGTTTTGCAAGTGGCCAACACAATAAAATGGCTTTGGGAATGCCCATGAAAGAATGTTCATTGCAAAGTTTTTGTAGGATAGTATAATGCAGTTTCACAAAACTAGTATTAAAACATGGATATGGCATCCATATGTCAAGACCAATGAGTTTATATACCTGGTTCATTTGTGAGACCCAACATTATTTTGGTTCTTTCCTTTATGTTAAATTTATCAAAGTGGATCTTTGGAAGTGATTCAGAGGTTTAATGAGTGATATTCTCATTGTTGTTCATTTGTTTTTCAAAAGACCTTCCTAGATGTAGAGAGATATGATAAAAAGAGGTTCCAATATCGGATCAGCTTTCTGTTTTCGCTTGTACATTTGGAAAATAAAGAAAGAAGATAATGTTCCACTTTTGTATGTTTATAAACATGGATATGGTATTTCATTTCTGTAAATTCAAGACAAGCTAATGATTGCATTTCGAATTTCGATCTTTATATTTTACATTATTTTCTAATTATATGAATATGTTCCTTTTACAGGAATTTCTCTCAGAACTTTTTCACGGGGTCCTTTCCAGAAACTATTTTCAATCTTCCAAATTTGGTTGAGTTGTAAGTATATGTATATTTGATTAGCTATTTGCATGCGAGGTACATGATTGAGTGAGTCTGTGCATATTTGTAAATTCACATAGTCATGCCTATGTACACATGCATATATAAATACATCCCCAATGTGGATGATTGTCTGTGTGTATGTGCGTGTGTGTGTGTGTGTGTGTGTGTGTGTGTGCGCGTGCGCACGCGCGCATTTGTGTGTGCATGTGCATGTGCATGCATGCAGGCATGCACATGTGCACGTGTGTACTTGACTCAGTTTTCCCATCATGAAGAGGAAGTTTGCTCCTAGAACGTAAAGATCCTCATGGATTCAGCTTGATCAATATGACAATAATTTTGATTTTTCTATAAATATGTAACACGCGTGCGCGCGGGCATACACACACACACACACACACACACATACACACACACACACACACACACACACACACACACACATGCCCGCAAGCCCACAGCTACACCTAGTCAATATGCACACACATATATGTATGTATGTATACACGTGCATATAGTCGCAACGCGCGCGCGTGCACACACACACACACATGCTCGCAAACCCACAGCTACATCCAGTCAATATGCACACACATATGTATGTTTTTATGTATGTGTGTGTGTATGTATTTATGTATAGTAGAGACTCTACATCATTGTACTTGTCCCATATTTGTACTTACACCAGTACTTTGCACTAAAGTTGGTACTTGCTTGTGTACTTTCTGTACTTACATAGTGTGTGAACATAGGATCCCTTTGGGAGTGAATGACTACAGATGTGTGAAGATTTGGAGTCAACATGTATGTGGAGGAAGGACCCTCCTTCAAATTTAGTTAATGTATTACCTCTTCCCTCTCTCACTTCCCCCACACAAGTGTCTGTGTCCTTCCTCTCTTACCAAGTGGCACTAGATCTCCTTGTTCTTCCTATTTTGCAAAGTGGCATTGGCATGTACTTTACGTTCTCTCTCTCTCTCTCTCTCTCTCTCTCTCTCTCTCTCTCTCTCTCTCTCTCTCCTTCTCCTTTTCATGTGGAATCACTGATGCATCTATTCCATGCACTTTTTCGTACCTCTCCCACAAGTACATTTGTTAATATATTCTCTATGCACACGCATTAATCCTAGCCTCTCCATGGATACATAGCACTGAGCTATCTCCTAATGAATGATCCTATTCCTCTCTTGATGGGAGAGCGAATGGGTGGGGGCGTGTAAGTCGTACTGCAGTGGTGGTAGTTTGTCTATGTCAAACCCATGATGGGCCAGCCGGTCCCGTGTTTGTGCCCACCATTAGGAGGTGTCTCCTGCTAGCGCCATGTAGCATAATGCCTAGAAAACTCAATAAGTGATGCACTCTGTGTCAATACTTTGGATCCTGTGTAATACGCATAGTGTCTGGAGGAGTGCCTTTACTAGCATCGGTGGTGCAGCAAGCTCAGCTATGATGATATCATGTGGTACTGAAGGCTTGCTGTGGATTAGTCTCGCAATCATGTGAATCTGTGGCCTCTCTAGTGCTGTCCATGCTGATGTAGCTAATCCCGGCCCCCATGTGGCTGCTCCATACATGAGCGCTAGTGTATCCAAAGTGTCTAAGAGCCACCCCTTTGTGCGGGGCTCTAGGCATACTGTTTGGAAGAGTGTCTTTACTAGCATCGATGGTGCAGCGAGCTCTGCTATGAAGATATCATGTGGTACCGAAGGCTTGTTGTAGATTAGTCTGGCAATCATGAGAATCTGTGGCCTCTCCAGTGCTGTACATGCTGATGTAGCTAATCCCGCCCCCCATATGGCTGTTCCATACATGAGCGCTGGTGTAACCAAAGTGTCAAAGAGCCACTCCTTTGTGTGGGGCTCTTCAAAATATGCATGATGGCACTGTCTCTGCATTAAAGCTAGTCGTGCGTACCCACGTGTGATGAGATCACGGGCCCCCTCACACATGGAGAAAACCCGAGAGGCTACTGTGAATGTCACTCCCAAGTAGACATATGGAGAGAGAGAGAGAGAGAGAGAGAGAGAGAGAGAGAGAGAGAGAGAGAGAGAGAGAGAGAGAGAGAGAGAGAGAGAGAGAGAGAGAGAGAAAGAAAGAAAGAAAGAAAGACTTTTTAACGTCTATTAGAGGCCAAAATCGGCCTATGAGACAAAACATATACATCAGTATGATCCAATCCACTATGATCCAAAACGAAAATAAAGTGTGAGTACTGCAAACGGGTATAAAAGGAGGATAGTAGCTGGCATCAAGGGTGTGGGGTGCTATGGGTATGCACTCTATATGCTCAATGGGTGAGATACAAATATGATATGCATAGGGAGGGGAGGCTCGATGGTATCACAACCCCCTAAATGCCTGGAGTGGGTGTAGGATATAATGCATCGGTGGGTAAGGCATCATGGCAATCCTCAAAATGCTCTGGGCGTCCAAATAGAGAGAGAGAGAGAGAGAGAGAGAGAGAGAGAGAGAGAGAGAGAGAGAGAAATGAAATGAAATGATATATTTACGTCTTCAGAATGCCAAAATGACCTATGAGATCAAAAGTTACAAAACTGGTGAATCTGATACAAAATCTGAGTACCAAAGGAAGTGGTACTGAAAATGAAAGATGTAAAATAGCTGGGAGAAGGCTAACACCAAGACTAATACAACAAAGGGCTGATACATAGGAGGGATGTGCTCATATACAAGGTTGGAAATCTATCCTCATCTGCACTGTGGGCGTCCGAAAAGTACAGCTCGGATCCTCTCGGATCCTCTGCTGTAGTCTCCGTCCATACTGTGTAGCACCTCTCACTCTCGGTCATCTAGATCTCCCTAGCTCCACTGCTCGGTCTATGAGAGTGCCAGTAGTGGCTGTATGAGTGTGGACAGAGCTCTGTACTAGATGCTCTACTGACTGCTCCTCTAGCTGCCCAGTGCCTAGTGTAAAGAAATCCGTAATCTGTCTCTGGGACTGTCTCCCTCCAGCTCTCCTCAGTAGAGTGTCTCTATGTCTGTGTACCTCTAGTAGATATAGTCCAGGACATCTCTGATCCTCAAAACTCATGACTCTAGATAGAGGCCCAAAACCCTCTCTGAATAGACAATGAAAACCGCCCCGTATCTCATAGTATACCGTGCAATGACATATGTAATGTAGCTCTGTCTTTGGCTCTAGGTAACATAGACGGCATATCCTGCTATCTGCTGGTACCCCTCTGAATCTGCCAGTCTCAATCTCAAGCTGATGTGAGGATGTGCGCAACTGGCCAATGGCGCAATGCAAGGCATGGGAAAGGTGTGTATCCATATAGCTAGGTCGAGTCACAAACCCATCTGCTGTGAGGTGTAGAAGATGCTCTCTATAAAAAGCCATCTTCGTACCCAACTCTTGTGTAGGCTCAATCCTTGTCCTCCAGCTGGATCATATCCTGACGAATGAGTCTAGTAATCTCCACCCGTGTCAGGTACATCAGGGGTGTCTGTAAAGAGTATTGGAAAGGAGGCAGCTTGTCCATGGTAAAACCATGTGTCTGAAACCATGATGTCATATGTGCAAACCAGCATGATGTATCCCCCTGTAGGGCTAGCTGTCTGGATGACTCGAGGGCCAACCTCTTATATCTATCTTTGGTAGTGTCCCACAAGCTGTACAAAGGAGACTGCTCTAGTGAGTGCCTCAATCTCAATAGGGGGAGCAGCTAGCTCCGCTCGAATGATATCATGTGGTACGGAGGTCTTGGCTCTAATCAGCCTAGAGATCATAGATACCAAGGGCCTCTCCATGACTTTCCACCCATCCTGACCTATAGAAGGTCCCCAAACCTGTACCCCATATAGCATAGTAGAGGCAACCAAACTATCAAAGAGCCATAACTTTGTCTTGGGTTCCTGAAACTGAACTTGCGAGCACATCTTCTCCAATCCTCCCAAAGCTGCAGATGCTCTAGTCAGTCTAGTCCCTGCTGCTCTCCTCAAGGAAAATCTCGGACCAACTGTGCGTAGACGGTCCCAGATCTCCTTTGTATAAATGGAATCGGTCTTTGGTGTAAATGTGTAACGGGTATGTGACCTGCCTACTGATGTCTGGGCTGTACTGTACTGAAAAGAGACTGATAGTGTCAAAAGCGCATGATTCTCTGCTACACCCACTGGTCTAGCTCCCATTGTGAAATCTTGAATGCAGGGGATGAAGCTCGGCTGTGTCATGATATAGTCCACTGTACTGGCTCCATGTCTATGTGGAAAGCAAGTGAAACCAGCTACCCCAGGAAATCGGTGTAGGCCATTAAGTATGGCTAACCCATGCGTAGTCATCATCTCAATGAGATATCTCCCATACTAAGTCTTCTCTCTATCATGCGAGCATCTGTCGAGCCCCAACTCACCCACATCCATCTCTCTAAGCATCTCATATGAAGTGTCGTAAAAGACTGTCTGTGAGTTGCCCGTTCGGGCATTGAAGTCCCCTAGGAGAATGATATCACCATCCCTAGAGAACTCCCAAATATCATCATCTAGAAGAGAGAAAGGTGATTGCCCATTGGGTGCAGCATATACAGATGTACTGGGAGGGAAGTAACATATGGCAATGTATAAAAATCGACCTGTGTCAGCTCTCAGCCTCACCCACATATATCGAGCATCCTCATCTCTCCATACAATATGTAGTAGTGTCTGCAACTCCTCTCTGAATAGCACTGCTACTCCTCCTCACCCTCTAGTCGCATGTCCCGATCTCGGGTTTAGCCTGTGGGCTGTCTCCCATCTATATCCCACCACATGCGGCATCAACTGTCCAGGGGCCTGGTGGGTCTTTGAGAAGAAAATAATGTCTCTATCTCTGAAACTGTCCTCAAATGCACCAATGTCCAACCTCATAGATCCATTACAGTTCCAAGTAGCCATCTTCAATGTGGTCCCATAGGTCTCGCACCGTCATGTAGTGCGTCGCTCTAGAATCACCACCCGACCATCTCTGTAGAAGGCTAGCTTTCCCTTCTCTCATGCCGCTCTAATCTCTGGCATTACCTCTCTCATATGCGCAAGCTGTGAGAGAGTGAGGTCATCGCCAAGGAAAACACTTGTCTTCTTGAGAATTGGTCTCTTCCTCAAGAATTCCTTCTTCTCTTCCAATGAAGGAAAGCGCAATACAAGAGCTCTCTCTTCTGAAGATTCTCCAAGGCTCTCACTTTTCTTGCCTACTCTCCATGCCTTTGTATGCAAAGGCTTCTCCATCCCCATCATGGATGTGAGAGTTTTGACCTCCTTTTCCACATCATTTATGTCCTTGAGGCCGGTTACTCTCACATGTAGTGCCCTTGTCCGCCTTCTTTGTTCCTCTTCGAAGGTGATGTTGATAAGAGTAGGTGTACAAGGAGCTTCCTTACTTTTCCCTTTCTTAGCCACTTCAATCCATTTTTCGGCCTCTTGTACTTTCTTTTGCGTTTCGGATATGACGGAAGCGCATGACTTCTTCTCCTCATCTTCCTTGATGGTCCGTACCTGTTCTTTTATATCTTTCAGCTCCTCGATCATCGAAGGCTGAATTTCACCTTCTTGGAGAACACGAGATGCTGCCACTTCCATCAACTGTTCTTCGAGGATTGAGACTTTCCCTTTGAGTCTATCAATTTCACCTCGCATCTCTTCTCGTTCTTCATTCCATGACTTGAGCAGGGCTTCTTTTTCTTTCACCGCTTCCGCTCTCCATTCCTTCATCTCTCTCTCAATATGCTTCAGCCGCTTATTAGTTCTCGTAAATGTAACTTTCGACGAAGGGGAAGCCATGAGAGAGAGAGAGAGAGAGAGAGAGAGAGAGAGAGAGAGAGAGAGAGAGAGAGAGAGAGAGAGAGAGAGAGAGAGAGAGAGAGAGAGAGAGTTATATTGACGTCCTCCAACGGCAAAACTTGGTCTATGAGATAAAACCATATATAACTTTGGTGATCTCTATGTGGAAATGAAAAGGAAAAGATTACTAAATTGTGTAGGCTGAAATCCACAAAAGGAGGGTATACCTGGTAATGAGGGGGTAGTGGGGATAATGTAGTGGTGCATGGGGGAGAGTGGCTCTCACTCTATAGATAATGGCCACATCTAACGCAAGGGGGATCCATGGGGAGTGAATGTGTATAGCCTAATTGCGCATGATGGATGGAGGTGGGTGGAGTATATGGGCATCGGTGGCGGTCTGAGTATTGTTGAGGATAAAGGTCCCAAGGGCTCTCATTTTTTTCTATATTTTGTTTCCATCTGAAAGCTGTGTCCGAGAGCTTTCCATATATACTTTTGTTATATTTTTTGGAGCCCAAACTGAGGAGTTATAGGCATTTACATTATTTTTATGACTTTTGGCCATTGGTCATGTGTGAAAATGCCTAAATGATCTAAAAGTCACTTATCCATAAGACTTGGTTCCAAATCTTTCATAACTTGATCGGGACGACTTCTTGAAGCTTCTCCATCTTCTTCTCTAAATTTTTGTGCAGGCTTTTCTCTCTACTTTCTCTCTCCTCATGTAGGAGCCCACTTCCTTGGTGTTTGGAGCAATCGAGCACACCACCACGTAGCTCTCAATGGCCTCTTGCACACCACCACGTAGCTCTTGATGGCCTCTTTGGACTGGCATGAAAGCTTTCAGCTCTTCCATTGTGAGGAAGTTGCTCCAAATGATTTTCTAGTCTTCATGAATGTATCCTTTCTTGCTAAATGGTTACCTGTGAGCTTTGCCGAATTGGCATGCTCCACATTTGTATATCATATGTTGCTTGGTCACATTGGGAATGCAAAGCACACTTTGATCCGTGCATATTTGCTTCAGAGTTCTTTTTGCTATGTGTCCTAGCCTTTTCTCCCGTATTTCTAACTTAGATAAGGTTTGATCTTTATAATTGAATAGTGCTATGTTCCTTGTATCTTCAATCTCAAATGTGAATAATCTACCAGACTTCTCACCTTTGGCAATCTTTTTGAAGACTTGTTGAGGGTCTTCCACATATGTCCATGCTTAGTGAATTTGATTTGTAAACCTTTCTCAACAATCTACCCAACACTAATTAGGTTCTTGGTTATAGTTCGCACATACAGATCTTTACCCAAAAGGTTCATGCTACCATCACATGTTTTGACATTTCCAATTTGCTTGAGTTAGTGTTTAGTGTCATCACCTGTATGTACTTCATTCTTCCCTTTGGGTTCTTCAAGGTCAGATAATAAAGCTACATTTCTAGCCACATGATTGGAAAAACTAGAATCAATACAGAAAAGATGCTCATCATCTTTACCTTGCTTGGATGTCATGTTCATGATGAGTAGTGAATCTTCTTGGTCTTCAGTATAGTTGTTGTAGTCCCTTCTTCCTCTAGAACCTCCTTGATAATTGTTGTTGTTGTAACCTTGATTGTAGTTATGGTTGTAGTTGCCTCCTCCATTGTTGTACCTTCCTCTGGATTGTCCATAGCTACCTCTATGGAAGCCTCTTCTCCTTTGATTCCGTGTATTCTTGAAGCATTATTTTGTAGAGTGGTTGTTAATACCAGAAATGTTGCAAGGTGAATTGTTGTAGGGTCTCCCCCTCCCTTGCTTTCCTCCTCTACCCCTTCCTCTAGCACTCTTCCTCTTCCTACATAATTAGCTTGAGAGGTACTAGCCTCTTCTTCATCCTTCTTGCTTTTACCTTTATCCTTAGCTTTATTCTTATCTGTATAAAGAGAAGAAGATTGGTTACCTCTAGAGTTGTCACCATTGTTGTTGAGCTCTGTCTCATGGGTGAAGAGTTGCCCCATCAATGTGTTGAGGTCAGGTATTTGCATATCCATGTACAGGTCCATTGCTCTGGTGAAGGATTCCCACTTATCATGAGCCGTGATTCCATTAATGATCTTCCTTACTATGTGTTCTTCTTCTATCTCCTCTCCAATACTTGCAAATTGGTCAGCCACATCTTTCATCTTGGTTACATAATTTGCCACTCCTTGCTTTGGTTGTTTCTTTTGGGTTGTAAATTCCAGCCATAACTGACTCTTTCTAGCTCTTGTATTTGATGAGAAATATGATGAGAGAACTTCCCAAGTCTCTTGGGAGGTCTTGCAATTCCTAATATGTGGTAACAAGAAATCAGAGATTGAGTTTAGTAGATATGACTTGGCAAGGGCATCCTTTGCACATCATGTGGTCAACCTTTCTTTCTCTTCCCTTGTAGGTTGATGCTTGCTCCTCAAGATTGGCATTTCTTCATCTCCTGAGATGTATCCATATAGACTTCTCCCTTGAAGGTAGGCGTGCATCCTAAGTGACCATGCTGAGTAGTTGTTTTTGTCCAATTTGTCAATGAAGGATGAAAATCGATCTCCCATTTTGCTTGTTGATGCTTTGATACCACTGTTGGAGGAGATGGTGGATAGTCACAAGAGATGAAGTGGTGTTGCTAGATCCTGCTTCACAACTGCTAAGAATGATTGCGGGAGAGTGTAGTGGGCCTATTTAGCTAGTTAATGATCACAAATAATCATATATCTAGCTTGAAACATGATTCACAAATCAATGGATCAAAACAGATAGATTGGAGTTGATCCAAGAACAAAAAACTTGCTATTTTTGTTACTACACTTGTTCAATGTTTTGAAGAGGTCTCTTGAAGAGTTCTCTGAGCTCAGCACCAATTGGCTTAATTCCTTTTGGCTTAATTCCTTTTGGGAAACTCTAATTAACTTAGTAAGCTATCATGAGTGATTTCAGAAAAAATGATGGACTACACACAGAGAAAGATGTTTAGCAAATCAAAGCACCATCCTGACGTTTACGGGGTGGAACAGTCAACAGACCAGTGAACAAAGAAGTGTTAATATATCACAATCCCGAGAAGCTATGCTAATGAAATTTTGTAAGCATGTACTAGACAGTATGCTGAGTCTAGC
>MU260735.1:22500-77500 GCA_020310875.1 Ceratopteris richardii
AGGTCATTACCAAAATAGAGACAAAGTTGGATGAAGCAAATAGATGGATAGAAACTGTTCAGAAAGACGAAGCAATAGAATCTGCAACCCTCACTCCCACAATCATCAACATGGCACTTGAGGAACATCAAAGGAGGAGCTCACGTGCATTGCATGTGAGATTAACTAGCTTAAACGATCATGATAAAGTAGGACTAGAGGTGAAGAAGCTCATGGGCATGATGGGCATAGTTATAGTGACATACACGAAAGCATTGAGGATGGGCAGAATTGAGAGACATAAGAAATGTGCTCTTTTCGCAGTTTCCCTCCTGAAAGCAAAGAAAAAAATTCCTAAAAGGAAGGCCCACCTTCAAGAAATCTGGCATATTCCTTGGATATAACTTTCTCTCCTCACAATCAACTCATATGAATGAAGTCATTCCAGCAAAGAAGAAGGGAAGATAGCCTTGCATAGGGAAGTAAGGGTGGTGATTTTTTATCATTGCAGTGGATGATAATGTTCGACCTATGGACTAAAGAAAACATACAGGTGTGGGATTGTAGAACTTTAGTGGGAGCTTTTGAGGATAGTTTCAAGGAGAAAGACTTGGTGCTCTATTTAGAGACACAAGGTCTGATGCCAAATGCACCACGTGGAAGGATGCAGATTGGACACCACTCATCAAGTAGACATGCTATCTCCATGTAGGCCTAGAGGATCACGTGGAGGGAGGAGTTCATTTCAGAGAAGAACTCCAATCACTCATTCATATTGCAGAAAAGGATTACCTGCTAAATATGTGGGTGAGACTTAGGATGGATGCAAGGTGATTCCTCTATATTTTCATATTCTACTATTCTCCAAGCATGTCGATTTAGGCATTCACCTAGGGAGGAGCCTGTAAGGAATTGAACTCACAACCTCTTGGTTAGGAATGTGATGGGCTAACCACTTGCCCCAAAAGCCATGGTTGAGGATTACTTCCTAATCCTCTCTCTTAGGGTGTGGTTCAACCATCTCCTACCTATCACTTTGTTACATTCTTCCCCCCTTGGTCGATCATTGTCCTCAATGATCTACTCTTGTATCCCTCTAGCCTCGGTGTTCAGTCCCTTGAACTCCCTAGGTGCCCTTGAATTGATGTCCCTCGACCTCGCACAGTTTCTTGAACCTTGTTCGCAACCTTGGTCTCTTGAACCCTTGCTCTCAACCTTGGTGTCTTGAACCTTCTTGTTCGCAACCTTGGTGTCTCGAGCCCTTGTTCTCAACCTCAGTCTTTGAACCTTGTTCTCACCCATGCTTGGTATCTTGAACACTCAATCAAGTGCCACCCAAGTATTCCCAAGGAATTCACACTCCCAAGCTAGCTCGTTGGAAAGTTCGTTCCGAGAGCTTTCCAATGGTATATTACACGCCTCAATTCGACCTACGGAATGAGAGATACACCCCAATCATTGTAAGGTCCATCCTTGAAACCGACGCGCGCGCCTTCCACAATTCCTACCCTTTCACATAGAGGATGCCCAAGCGCCTTTTTTAGTGGCCATTGGATCATTCCACCTCGCCCAAGCCTACTTCCTAAGCTCTGATACCAATGTTGGGAATTGAACTCACAACCTCTTGGTTAGGAATGTGATGGGCTAACCACTTGCCCCAAAAGCCATGGTTGAGGATTACTTTCTAATCCTCTCTCTTAGGGTCTGGTTCAACCATCTCCTACCTATCACTTTGTTATAGAGCCTCTCTCGTTTCTGTGTGCTAAATGATGATATGATATATGGGAGTTTTTTTTTCGAGGCATAGATGTCATATTACTAGGGGATGTCCATACCCATATAGATGACCATCAAACTACCTTCTATGACACTACAAAGGAGATAGTGAGACAACTTAATGCCATAGAGATATGATTGGATAGACACTCCCTCGACTTGGTGTATATACTTCTAGGGCTTGGTGTATACAAAGTATGTGAGACACTTCGTAGACATGGGGACAACACATGGGCTAGCCATACTTAATGCCCTACAAAGATTCTCTTTGGGGTGGCTTCAGTTCTTTCCAACATGGACATAGGGCTAGCAAAATGAATTGTCATAGCCATGCCAAACGTTCTTCCCTATATCGAGGATTTCACAATGGGAGCCCATCCCATTGGCGTAGCATTAGTTCATGTGTTGTTCACCATACCTAGAGGCCATGTCTACTGAGTCCTTCATGGTATGTTTTTTGTCAAATGAGTCCTTGTTGAAGATAATCTCCACCATTAGAGTAAGATCATGTATCCACCCAACCAACTACACCCATAAATATGTACCACAAGTCCAAAGGATGCATATCATAAGACACTTTCAAGTGTCCCTCATGTGGACACTTTCCCAAGGAAAATCACACGACTTCTATTCCAATTGAAGCCTTCCTTTGATATACGAATCAAGGCGGCACTTGGGAGAAGCTTCTACCAAGACTAAGGTTCTCATAACCCATGATAATTAACCCTATGAGTAAAAACATTCAATTCAAGCTCCAATTAAATAAATAATCCAAGAGTTCATACTAGGGTTAAAACTAATAATTGAAAATCTATCTTCCAGGGTCTAACTCAAGTAAATAAACCAAGGGTTCCCAAGGATTAGAGCCATTATCCAAGGGTCTAACCCAAGGGTTAAACAACATCTTTGCTCTGCAGTGATTTTGTGTACATAGATCGGATTTATAAGTTCTTATATAGATGGGAACCGCCTCGACCTCTATCAGAGCTCACTCACATTTTTGGAGAGACTTGATTGGGTTTTATAGGTAGTTAAATTCTTTTTAGCAAAAAGATAAATTAACATAAGGCATGGAAAAAGCCAATAATATGCCCCATGGACCACCTTGGATTGGACGATCACTATGTGGACCACGATCAGCAGAGCCAAAATTGGAGCATATGTGACGACCACATGGGTAGACACCGGTGGCCATGTGGATAGACATCGGAGTAGACCAAATTTTGGACCACCCTTTGGACCACTAGAACGAGTTTGAACCACCACCTTGAACTTGGGTTGTACCTAGAGGCAACTGGCCTGAGCATAGGTAACTCTTCAGATCAGCCCATATAGGATGATTGACCAAGGCTGCTTGACACATAGACTAAATGAGATCAACCATGGATCCTTCCAAATATCCAGATATTGTCATAAACACCAATCCATTTAGGATGCTATATAAAAGACAAATAGAAAGTAAAGGGGATGTGCTTAGTCACACATATATTTATCCTATCACTTGTCCATATATAGTGTAGTGTGTGATGTTATAATTCTACTAAGGAAGTTGTTCTAATTTCTTTTGTTGTTAATGTGAGTCTATGAGTAGTGCTACTGTACCTCCTCTCAAATAAGGAGACCAGCAGTCTGTAGATATAGAGAACAAAGTTATAACAAAGAAGGATAGCAGTCCAACTCAGAATAGAAGAGTACATCAGACCAACACACAAACTTGGATGGAAAGTCTAATTGAGCAGGGAAGCATAGAGGAGGGGCTCTCCCATCATGCTTCAAAGACTAGCCCACACACAACAAGTACTAGCCAAGCATACTATTGTGACTAGCCCAATACTTAGGAATACATGTAGAGATCAACACATAAGCTCATAATAGATGGCTACAACATAAGGGCTCCATCCTCCACACTTGTATGTCTATGCATTAGAGTGTCAAACTTCTGCTTGTATAGAAGCTTGGAATTCAGTTGAGTTGATATGCACGTACAGAGCTAGCCCAAGGTGGAGGAAAAAGCATCTACCGAGAGTAGTCTGCATATCACAAGATTTTCCTTGCAGTGGAGCCCCCCCCCTCCCCTCCCCCCCCCCACAGGCGGCTGCCCATAGTGGGCAGGAAATTGCCCTTGGACACTTCTCCACCGTGTGGGCCTTGTAATCAAGACCTTGACACCTGTGCCTCACGTGGGCAACCACATAGGCATGAAGTTCCATGTTGGTGAGTGCATATGGTTCCTTTTGGGCTACTACTTGTGTTGCCTGCCCATGCTTGGGTGAGTTCCACATTTTACCTTCATGACTTGGGTGAATGTAAAAGTATTCCTCAGCAAGTCCATATGCTTATGTGTATCGATGGCCGACTTCTTCTTCTGGCATTCACAAGACTTGGGCAATCCCTTGCTGATTTGCCACCCCTTTTGGGTGACTCCTTTTGCACTAAGCTTGGGCCACCTTGCCAACTTGCCTATGACTTTTGTGGGCAACCTTACTTGACACCATTCTTGGGCGAGCCACTTTGGGGCTCTCTTCACTTCACTTGGGCGACTTGTCTCCTGTGCTAACACGAATGTTATGGTGTTTTACGCCTCTCCATTGTATAAGGCACCACACCCTGGAAATCCCACATAAGAGGGTCGACAATGAGGAAAATAAAATGACCATGAATAATAAATCTAGTCCCTAAGACTTGTGATTTTCTACTTGCATACTCTTCCTTTGTTAAAAACCTTATCAACATACATGCCATAAGGCATGGAAGATAGTGAGAAGCTAGATTCATCCCTTTATTGGAGTGAACTAAACTAGTCATCTGCGAGCACATGCATATATTCCTCATCACCAATTTGTATGAAGTTATAATTTCTAATGTGAGCATTAATGGTGGCACCATTGTTTCGAGTCAATCCAACAATCTTGCTCTAGTCATTGCACAAAAATCTTTTCTAAAGTCGGAAAGCAATAAAAAATTCATCTCCCATGTAACTTTTCCCACTAAACATGGTTAAGGGTGTTTGTAAAGTCTAGAAAGCAAAAGAAAAGCTTGCTCAAAGAGTGAAAACGTGGTCAATGGTGGAGAAGACTCTCATAAAGCTTAAATGGATTTTACTCATTGTCTTGTCTACCTTTTCGGGATCTTTTGATATTGCCAACCATGATGCATAGATGTACACAAAAGTATGATTGAACATGATATTAGAGTGGTTCCAAATCTTCATAAGATTATCTGAATTGATTATACAATCTATGTGAATATGGCTTCTGCCTCATGCATCCTACATCTTCTCATGTGAGGTTGTGATCCTATGGTGGTCGTTTGACTTGGATATCAATGTTGTAACTACTTCGATGATTCCTATTTTGTCAGTCTCCAGGTAAGCCTTACGAGGAAGATTGTAGATCAATTTCTTGATCTATATGCTCAATGTGGTGTGTCCTCTTAAGTGCAATATGCACTGTGGGTTGCAATTTGAAGACCCAATAGGGAAGAAAAAATAGTATATACAATGACATACAGTGAAATGAGAGAAAAAAGCTGAAATTATGAGTATAAACAGCTCAAAAGAGGATCATACAAACTTTGAGCAATCAGTAGGAGCATAGAGCTTCACTCTAAGTGCTCGACTTCGATTCTCTAAACATACATTCTCAAAACTCTAGTCTTTCAACTAGCTGCCCAATCAAGAATGGCCAATCACTCCTTGCCCACTTCTCACTCACAGTGCCAAGCTATCTGATTCCAATTCTACCAAGTGAAGCACTAGTAGTAAGCTAAGAGCTCTACACACAAAGGGAAGGCAAAGCTTCAACTGTGCATTCCTTCCTCGAGTCTCTCCCTTTGCTTGTTCTTTGTTGAAGGAGAGCTCTACTTATATAGTTTTTCTGGAAGTGAAGGATAGCAAAAAGGGGACAAAATGAGTTGCTTCTTTGGGAGGCTCTCTGACAATTTTGGCGCTCTCGAAACTTCCTTCTTGGTCAACTTTTCCTACGCCGTCACTATCTTTCAAATTCTGGTATTCGGTGTCGTCCACTGTCCATGAGTCCTCTATGTGCAAGTGGCTGAAAATTTTAGACCATATGTAGATTTGGAAAATTTAGTCTCTTTTTCCAAGTGAAAAAGTAGACTAAATCAAAATTAACCATTTTCTTAAAAAAATAGACTACTTTTGAAGTAAGTAGACTAATTTCATAAAATGGTGAACTTCTGAGATAAGTCGACTAACTTGTAAAAGTTGACTAACGTGAAAATTAGGCAACTAGGAAATTGGTGAAATGGGAAAATACGCAACTTAGGAAATTGGTGAAATGGAAAATTAGGCAATTTAGGAAATTGATGAAATGGGAAAATAGGCAACTTAGGAAATTGGTGAAATGAGAAAATAGGCAACTTAGGGAATTGGTGAAATGGGAAATTAGGCAACTTGGGAAATTGGGCAACTTGAGAAATTGGTGGAATGGGAAATTAGGTAATTTGGGAAATTGGGAATTCTGCCTCGTCATGAACTTTGTGAGGTTGATTCCCCTTTCTTCATCTCAAGCTTGGTTCCTTTTTCTTCATCTCAGTGCTCTTTGCTTCTTCTCCTTCTTCTTCTCCTCATGAAATCATTTCTTGCACTTGACTTCTGCATCTCGAAAAGCAAAAGATAAAATACATTATATGAAGGGTGTATCAGAATACCCCGCTTTGCATAAAACTTGTCTCAAAATCGACTAAGAAAACTTACTAATAAATGGACTACAAAGTCGACTTGCTGCGCTAAAGTTGTCTCAATCGACTTCATAAAGTTGGCTAAAAGTTTGACGAACGAAATTGACTAGTTGAAACACAAATGGACCCTATCCTCTAAAAAATTGACTCAACTAATAGAAAATCGACTCACAAATCGACCAAAAAATTAGACTAAAAAATTTGTCTAAAAGAAATTAGCCTAAAGATAGAAATCGACTAAAAAAGTTTAGACTAAAAACATTTGACTAAAAATTAGCCTTAGAAACCAAAATCGACTAAGAAAATTTTGACTAAAAAAAATTTGACTAAAATTTAAATCAAAATTGACTAAAAAGTTTAGACAAAAAAAAAAAAAACCAAAATGGACTAAAAGATTTTGACTAAAAAAAATTTGACTAGAAATTAAACCAAAATCGACTAAAAAGTTTAGGCTAAAAAAAAACAACCAAAATCGACTAAAACATTTTGACTTAAAAAATTTAAAATTAAACCAAAATCGACTAAACAAAAATTTAGACTAAAAACCAAAAAAAAAAGACTAAAAAGTTTAGACCAAGAAAAAATCAAATTTTTGGTTTGGTTTTTTTAGACTAAAAGAATTTAGACAAATGTCTTCGATCAAATCTTTTTTTTTTGTGCTTTTCTTTGTTTTGGAATGGCAAGGCATAGTCTAGTTATTCCCATCAAGATAGTTGGTTACATAGTACTACAATATGTACATTGGTGATCCAATTGTCTTCAACAGGTTTTGTGGGAAAGTTGGTAAGGTTTGAGACGAGACCGGTTCACCAGAGGGATTTGGGTTCTTTCAAAAGTGGAGAGATGTACAGCCCCTTGAGGAAAGATCTCTTTTACCTTGTAAGGACCTGTCGATCCGGTGGATAACTTCTTTTCTTTCTTGTTGTATAAGCTTGGTTGATATAGGAGGACCAACGATCCTTCCATGATTTCTGTCTTCCACAGATTTCTGTCGTGCCATGCTTTCCTCTTCATTTGCTCTTTCTCGAGAGTTGAATATGCTATTATTCTCTTTTCCTCTAGTTCATGTAATCTGTTCATATTGATGTTACTTATGACTTTCAAATTATCAATCCTTGGATGTCCCACTCTACTTGATCTTTTTAGAAATTCTAATGGAGCTACTGTGTCAAGACCATATACTAATTGGAAGAGAGTATGTTTCGTGGTTACCTTGCATTCAGTCCTGTATGCTCATACCACGCCTAGGTAGGTAGTGCCCCATGTCAAGGGATGGAGATAACACATTTTCCGCAAGAGTGAGATGAGTACCTTGTTGGTGCTTTCCACTTGACCATTGGATCGTGGGTAATATGCACATGATTTTTTGTTGAAAATTTTGTACTTCATAAATATTTCAGTTAGGGTTTTGTTGATAAAATGAGATCCTTGGTCACTTGTAACTTCAATTGGATAGCCATACCTGCAAAAAATATTTTCATACAAGAAAGAGGCTACCGTATGAGAAGTTCGATCTTTTGTTGCCAGAACTTCTTCCCAATTGGGTGGCGTAATCAGTGGCCACCAACAAGTACTTCACATTCGATGGAGAAGTGATGGGATAGATTGGCCCCACAAAATCTAATCCCGAATTTTAAAATGGAATCCATGATAAAGAAATCTACAACGGTTGATTGTTGAGCTTACTTGGTTTTGGTGCACAACGTTGGCAAGTATCGCATGTCTTTGCATATTCTATTGCATCTCGAAAAAGATAAGGCCACCATAATCGTCCATGTAAGATCCGATGTGCTGTTATGTGACCTGGATAATGGCACACAACTGTTCCTCCATGGGCTTCTTCTAGTATTTGTTGTACTTCATGTGGTAGGATGCATCTCCTATACATCCTATCATGTCCAACTCGAAAAAGAGTACTTTGAATGATTGAAAAATTCTTACTTTTAAGGAGCAATCTTCTTTGTTCTAGTGGTGTGAGATTAGGTGGGCATATTCTCGTGGTTAACAAATGATGAACGTCCTGGTACCAAGTAGGGTAAGTGCTTACTCGAAATAAAGATTGATCTGGGAGGTTGTCTTCTATGCCCGTATCTGGTTCCGGATGTCGTTTAATCCTTGAGAGGTGATCTTCCATGACATGGTGCTTCCTAGGTCATTCAACTAATTCAAAGTTGAATTCTTGGAATAAGAGTAGCCACCTCCACACTCTTCCATATATGTTTGGCTTGTTTAGCAAATATTTGATTGCTTGATGATCGGTGATGACGGTGAAGTGAATTCCCAACAAATAATGACAGAACTTCTTGAGGGCAAAAACAATAGCGAGTGCTTCTCTTTGAGTAGTACTATAGTTGCGTTCGGCTTTAGTTAAAATTCTGCTAGCACAGTAAATGGGTCCATCAAGTTTATGTTCTTTGCTAGGTTGTGTGAGTATGACTCCTACCGCTGTAGAACTTGCATCCACATGAACGTGGAAGGTAGCATTCCAATCTGGTACTACTAAAATAGGTGCACTGATGAGTTTGGTTTTTAGAAGGGTAAATGCATTGTCTTCTACTTCAATCCATTGAAAGTGTACTCTTTTGCTAAGGAGCCTAGAGAGGCGCTTAGTTATCTCAGCATACATTTTTATGAACTTGCGGTGATAGCCAGTATGTCATGAGAAGCTCTGAATTTCATTTGCATTAATTGGTTTAGGCATATGTAGTATTGCTTTGATTTTGTCAGCATTGGCTTCTATGCAAGTACTAAAAACTTGTTCCAATTGACAAAGATGATCAGTGAAGTTTTCCACTGGAGTAGAACATCGAGTGCCTGATAGGTGGATAAGTCATCCATAAAGATTCTCAAGAGTTTTGGCAACAATGATCGAAAGATTGAGTAAACCACTCAATTGAAAGAGGGAGGAGCATTGCGTAATCCAAAAGCCATTTTTGTATATACATACGTGCCCCAAGGTGTTACAAATGCAGATTTTGTTTGGTCCTTTGGATTGATGAACACTTGATTGTATCCGCTTATTAGTATCGTATCATTATGAATCTTGTTAGTGCTTTACAGTTTCTATAATACATTTAGCTTGTTAGTACTATTGTCATCACCACCCTCCTTTGACTGTCAGCCCTGAGCAAATCACCCCTCAAGAGCAACAGCTCTCTTTCATCTTCTAGTTCCTTTATATTAATTGATGCATTTCTCTTTCTTTGAATGAACTTTTGTGACATTTTCTTTGATTGGAAATTTGTTCCTCTGCAAGAAAAGTTAGATCTGCTTGTTAAAGTCAAAAAGCAAATCTTAGATCTTCGACACTGTCTTCTGTGTTATTTTAATGGTTGAAATGCACGTCCACAGAGGAATTTTGAATGCTCAAGCTCGAACAAGATACTTGAGTTAGATGACTGTAGAATAATGTCCATAAAGTTTTACATGATTGTAGAATACTGCTGATAGGTTACTTAGTATGTATAACAAAAACAAATATGAGATCACTGTCCTCTGTGCTATTTTCATAGTTGAAATGCACATCCATAGAGAAATTTTGAGTGTTCAAGCCCGAAAAAGATTCTTATGTTAGACGATTGCAGAATAATGCTCATAGATTACTTAGTATGTATAACATTCTTCAGTAAATATTGTGTTTTAATTTTGGAAAATGAAAACATTCCATCTGGCTGTCCCTGAGATTTTTGTTGTTGATGGTCTCTTAAACTATGAAATATGAGATTTACAATAGTGAAATTTCACAATTTGCTTTCTATCATTACTTTTAAAACTTATCAGATTTCCATTTTCTTCATCATAAACCCTTGAAGCTTCTTAACGCTTCTATTACAGATGGAAGGGAAACTGCTTCAGTTCAGATACACGAGCACATGATGAAAAATGCAATGATGATAATACTTGTGCAGCTGGTCCACCTAAACCAGGTACACCCACATTTGATTTAATGTAAATTGAATCTGTTGTTATATCTCCATCTGTATTCTTTGGACTACACAAACACTACAGTCCTTTTTTATGTGTTCCCTTTTCTTTTTATTTTCATTATTATTAATTTTTTTGGTGCTACATCTTTTGAAAGATTTGGATTGTTTAGCTCTTAGGTGCATGATATTAGGTATAATCCTGAAAAGGATATTGGACAGCATTAATATGGTTGTGGAGTTTCACCCATGAATATTTCAGAAATTTATTCATATGATAACAGTAAGAACATCTAGATGGTCAATATAATGTTTCTTCATGATTCTGCCATAACACATAATTTTGATGACGATCTGAATCTTTTTTTTTTTATTTTGAATATATTTGTAAATATGAGCTTGTAAAGATTGCAATTCGCTTTTTAGGTTGGGAAAACATTGGAATGGAAAAAGAAATGGGCATGTTTGTGCAGGGGCCTGAGAGAGAGGGAAACGAAATGAAAATGAAAACGTATCAAGATCTGCTAGGGTCCCATTGACACATGGGGAAAATAATACAATCATAAAGGGTAAAGAACTCTGTCACCAACAAAGGAGACAAAAAGGAAGTAAAGAATGAATGTTGCATGTGTGGAATAAATTATGATCAAGATCAAGGTAAATAATGTGCATGGGCAGTCCTAGCTCCATCCTAGGCATGGGCAGTCCTAGCTCCATCTTGGGCAGGATATGTAGTCAGGGATATGCATGCTAGCTCTGATTGCACTTGTAGGTTGATCCTCCAGATATCAATATCACGATGTCTGATATATCTGAAGCCTGGGAGATGTGGTTATCTACATGCTGTCTGTGCTTCTGCTTCGTGGACCATGCGAGGGGCCTAGGGAGATCTAGACATCCACATTTGGAGAGGAGGATGTCCCAAGAGAGACGGCGATTATAGAAGAGGATTAGGCTTATTTTGGCATTCCACTCACGGTACCGAGTTAGAGTCTTGACTATGGAGGACATTGAGGAGATCCGACACAGACCGATGCAGGATTTCCTTTGAGATGGAGGACTGCCTACAGGTTGATCTTTCTTTGGCTGATGTTGGTTTATCTGTATACCTCATGAGATTGTACCCCCTCATCGTATCACTCAAGCCTCTAGCCATCACTTTATCATCTAGAGATCCACCCCTGCCCCCCGCTCTATCTTTTTCACTACTGCACTAAGTTTTAGAGTAGTTGTTTAGTCTACACAGATTTTGTATCAGACTTTGTATGAGATTCACCAGCTCTGTAAGTTTTTGGTCTCATAGGTCATTTTGGCCTTTTGAAGACGTATATATATCATTTTATTTCATTTCATTTCATTTCTCGAAGGATTTGATTGTAATCTCTCTTTGGCTTTGGAAGAAATGTGTGAGGATGAGCTAGTGGAATCAGCCACTTGCCTGGTGTAGGTCCCATAGGCTGATGTCTTTCGGTCGTGATGAGAGAGAGACAGAGAAATGGAATGAATAAAATGCTATATTTAAGTCTTCTAAAGGCATAAATGACCTATGAGACCAAAAGGTTAAGTAGTGATTGTTTGAGCTAGAAATAATAGAAAGAAGAAACCAAGAGATTGAGAAATGGGTATGAGATAGAGTATTGGGTGTGTGGTAAAGGTGTGAGTGGTCTAGAGACTCTCTAACTATTACAAAGATACAAGATCCTGAAAAGCGTTGGATACGACCACACGAGGTACGATCCTCCATTTCAGATGTCATGCTGAGGGCTCATATTGTGTTATAAAATTAAGAGGTAATTTCTTGGGAAAGATGTTGGAAAAGATACATAAAAAAGGGGCTGCCAGTGGACTAGTGGGCCTACAGTAGCCTGCTCTGGTCCAGCCATGCAGTCTTTTACTTTTCAGACTATGAAGTCCGAGTGGACTATGGTCCAGTAGACCATGATCTACTTGGTCCAGTCGACCAGAGCGAGAATTATGGTCCAGTGGATCATGGTTCAGTGGACTAGTCTAGTGTTCAGATGAGTTGAGTAGATGAGATTCTTTCGGCAGCATGCCACGTTTTTCAGACCACACATGCAGATACCCACTCCACACCAGTAGGCTCACAAAAAAGTCAAGATATCGTGTATCCCTCACTTGAAGTTTAGTCTATAAAAAGCACCTTGTACCCAGTGGCAAAATTAGTCTGGAGAAGCCAACTTCATATGAGCACTAGGAAGTGCAGCTTGCCTTGGGAGTGGACACGGGCTTTCACTTTTTACTTGAGAAGCATCACACTCTTCTTCTCCCTTTGTTTTCCTTGATTAATAGATATCTTTGGCACCCTTGTTTATCTCTCTTCTTGTCTTTCCCTCTCCCCTCATTAACTTATTGTCTGTAACTGAAGTCTTTTTGTTTATTGATGTGATATCTTTTCTTGAAGTTTGTGAAGTGTGTGGTTATTGTGAATAGCTGCATCATTGTCCATCCACCACAGCTTTCATGCATACTGCATCAAGGTAAACACCCACTCCTAGAGCAGGATTTTGTCTCCAGAAGCTCTTTTTCACATGCCCTGTGGGATCGAAGACTTTGGTGGTAAGAATTCCTAGCTACATCTTGAATAGGCAGCACATGTAATACACATAAACAGTCCATAGTCGACCATCATATCATAACTCGAGTTGTTGAGCAATTTATGGTCTAGTACTTAGTCTATGTTATGTGGTCCATTTTTAATTACTTCATTTTGGTCTAGCCGACTACTCAGTCAGTGGTCTATAGTCCAGTAGAACCCTGTGGTCCATTTTAATTTATTTAAGTTCGGTCTAGTCCACTGACTCAGTCCAATAGTCTAAGGTCGAGTAGATTACTGTGGTCCATTTTAATTTATTCCACTTGGGTCCATTCTTGATCCATTTGAAGTTACTTCATTTGTTCCATTGTAGTCCCTTGGATTTAGTCCGTAGTCTAGTCCCATCCAAGTTTGTCTTAGTCCATTTTGTTCCACTGGCCATCTCTTGTCCACGTTGTCGAGCAGCCCATTTCTATGGTCCATCTTTCCTCATTAGTCCAATTCTTGGTCCACCAATCGTGTGTCCTCCCTCCCCATGTTTCCTTTGTTTTGCCTATCCTCCCTTTACTCTCTTTGGGCTATCATTCCAGTTCCTATCTGTTAAGTTCATTTCCTTGTTGATTACTCAGCCCATCTTGACCAACTCATCTTTATAAGAGGCTTTGTTAAACCAATATATTGTCATCCATATCCAAGCCTCATACTATGGTCTTTACTGATTCTATAACCCATAATCATAACCGTGCAAAATGTCACGAGGAAGGAGATAAGGAAGAGAGCTAACACACACTCTCGTTCTCAAGGAGAAGCACACACACAGATTGAGGCAAGGAAGAATAACCTTCTTCTTCTTCTTCTATTACATAAAAAGGAATATACAAGAATGACTTAAAAACAAGAATACAACAAGTGCAATATATAAAGATCAGTACATAAAGAAAAACTTAACGTCCGCGAATGAGAGAGCTGGCAAGGAACAAATGTGCCATCAAGCTCGGTAGATAAATCTAATAAAGCTCAATGAAGTATCCCTGACATATACCGGCGTGACCACTATACATGTCACAGAAATGAAAAACTAGTACGTGTCATCCTAGATCATCACATGTTGAGCTTGATATCTCAACACTCCCCCTCAAGCTCAATGCCATATCCTGTAATCCAAGCATCTCTCGAAACTTCTTCAACTTCTCAGCTCCCAGTGCTTTTGTGAAAATATCAGCAACCTGCTCATCTGTTCTCACATAAACAAGATCAATATCACCTTCTAATACCTTCTCTCTGATGAAGTGATAATGTACCTCTATATGCTTTGTTCTAGCATGAAAAACAGGATTCCATGCTAACTGTATGCTGCTAAGATTATCACAATAAATAGTGATAGGTTTTCCCACTTTCAGACCTAAATTTGCAAGTAGCATTTCTAGCCATGATGCCTCACATGCTTCCATTGCAGCACCTCTATACTCAGCCTCTGTACTCGACAAAGCAAGAGTGGGTTGCTTCTTGCTGCTCCATCTAATAGCTTCACTCCGAAGTGAGAATAGAAAACCACTAGTAGATCTTCTATCTGGAATGCTACCAGCCCAATCTGCATCGGTATATCCATAAACTTGCAAATCTACACCAGCCTCATAAAACAATGCATAATCCAAAGTAGCACTCACATAACGTAGAGTGCGCCTCAGAGCATCCAAATGTGGCTTCCTAGGAACTTGCATAAACTGACTTTCAAGTCCAACAATATAGCTTAGATCAGGCTTTGTAATATGAGATATATAAGACTTCCCACAATTTTCATGTACATAGTAGCATTTTCCAATGCTTGAACTGATGTAGCATCCAACTTCAAATTCTGATCTAATGACATAGAAATTGGCCTACAATCAGCCATACCATACTTTGCAGCATAGAAGGCATATTGCCTTTGCGACATCCATATACCTGTTTCTGTATGTATAAACTCAATGCCCAAGAAATAGCGCAGCACACCAAGATCTTTCATGTCAAATTCCTGCATAAGAAGTTGCTTTACCTCTTTGATGCTTCCTTCATTATCACCACCTACAATCATGTCATCAACATAAATAGCCACAATTGTGATGCCATCATCAATCTTCCTTGCATATAGTGAGTGATCTGCATCACACATAGAAAACCCAATGCTGGTTAAGTAATCAGCAATCCTTGCATGCCATGCACGAGGGGCTTGCTTCAGCCCATACAGAGCCTTTTGCAACGTGCAAACATATTTTGGATGCTTTGAATCTTCATATCCTTGTGGCAGGTCCATATATACTTCTTCCTGTAACTCACCATGTAGGAAAGCATTCTTCACGTCTATCTGACGCAAAGTCTATCCTTTTGCTATAGCTAATGCAATAAGTATTCCGACAGTAGACATTTTAGCTACAGGGCTGAATGTTTTCTCATAATCAATACCATATGCCTGTGCCTATCCTTTTGCTACCAATCGTGCTTTTTACCTGCTTATGCTACCATCAGCATTGTGCTTTACCTTGTAAACCCACTTGCAGCCTATGGGTTTCTTTCCTTGTGGCAATGGAACCAGCTTCCATGTATCATTTCCATAAAGTGCAACCGTCTCATCATCCATAGTTTTTTCCCAATTTGCATTACCAATTGCATCTTGAAAACAAAAAGGTTGAGCATCTTGTATTACCTTTGTCATGTAGGCATGATGGCGAGCCATGTAACTATCATATGTCAATCGTTGCACTGAATTACGCATCCTCTCAGATCTTCTTGGTCCTGGGTCACTTCTCTTTGTATCATCTGCATGTGCCCTTTTTACTCCTGGAGTCTTCACAGAGGGCAATCTAAGTTCCTCATCAAGACTCTTCTTTGAACAACATCTCCATCTTCAAAACCTGCACATGTTTTACTACCAAAAGAAAGCTTTTCTTTACCTTTCTTGGATGTATTTGATGAATTTGCTGGACTGAAATTTCTACACAATCTTCCACTCCATGGATTTAAGTTGGATTTATTGCTTGGTCATGCATCCGGTCCACTCAAAACTTGAGATTCTGCACTTGATTTTTCAGCATTTTCTTTGTCATTGGTTCAAGATTCAGTCCTTCTTTGGCATCTGCATAAAAGCTTGTCATTTCAACAAATACAACATCTCTACTCACCTTGACGTGTCGTGTGAGTGGGTTATAACATTTGTACCCTTTTTGCTCAAGGGAGTATCCAATGAAGACACATTTTTCTGCTTTCGGATCAAGTTTCGTCCTCAACTCATCTGGAACATGTACATATGCAATACAACCAAAAACTTTCAGATGTGATAAGTTTGGCTTTTTTACCTGTAAACTTCTCTTCAGGTGTAACTTGATGTACGGAAGCAGTCGGAGTTCTGTTCATGATGTTTACAGCAGTATGTGCAGCTTATGCTCAATAACAATGAGGCATATTCTTCTGAGCCATCAAGGCTCTTGCTATTTCTACAATATGTCTATTTTTGCATTCAGCAACGCCATTCTGTTGTGGTGTGTACCTTCCTGAAAACTGACGCTGAATTCCATGATTTTTTAGAAAATTGTTGAACTCATTTGACATGTATTCACCTCGTCCATCAGATCTTAATGTCTGGATGTATTTCCTGTCTTCTTTTCCACCATAGCTTTAAAATTCTGGAAGTGAGTGAACACCGCACTCTTCTCTTTCATGAAATATACCCATACTTTGCGTGTATGGTCATGAATGAAAGTAACATAAAACCTGCAACCGCCCATAGATGTGGTCTTTGCTGGACCTCAAACATCTGTATGTACTACTTCTAGTACATTCTCACTAACATGCTTGTCATGTGGAAATGATGCTCTTGATTGTTTACCAAATTGACATGTTGCACATACCTTTTGCATTTCTGCAACTTTGAAATTTGGTAGTCTATGGACAATCTCCTTTGACTGCATCAATTTTAGCCTTTGTAAGTTTGCATGTCCAATCCGTTTGTGTCACATCTCTATATCTACAATAACTCCTGCACCTTTTGCAAACATGGCTGCATTCATTTTAGGAATCTTCGCATTTAAAGTGAACATCCTACCCACTTTGTTTCCTTTGGAAACTAATCGTCCATCCTGCTTTTACTCTCCTACATATAATCCATCAGCATTGAACCTGACTTGTAATCCCTGGTCAACCATTTGTCCAATAGAAACCAGATTCTTTGTTATATTTGGAACATGCAACACATCAACAAGATGTTTTACCTTTCCATCCTCCATCGATAGTGCTATGTTCCCTGTATGCTCAATAGGATGTGATGTGCCATCACCTGTTTCAACATATCCAGGAATTGGCAATTTCTGCAAAGTACTAAACCATTCTGCATGACTGGTCATGTGATTTGAAGCACCTGAATCAACGTACCAGATATTATCATTCGATTTTGAAACACCAGCAGACATCGTATTCATCATGTGATGTTGAACCATGAACAGTTTCTCAGAGTCATCTGTACTTGTGGATGCATAGTTGTTTTGCTTCCTTCTGTTATTTTGATTCTTCAACCTGCATTCACGTTCAAGTGTCCAGGTTTACCACAATTCCAACATCCTTTACTATCATTACCTGAATCATTTCTTTGGAAATTTCTGCGACCTCTTTGGCTCCCCCTGCCTCGAAACTCTCCTTTTCCTCCTCCATGATTTTGTTGTTGACCTTGGTCTTGATTACTGTTTCCTCTTCCATTTCCAAAACCTCTACCTCTGCCTCTTCCTCTATTGGAGTAGAATAGCTTCTCAGAACTAGGCTTTCCTTGGGAGTTTGAATCCGCACCAAGATTCTTTTCTTCAATAATCAGCATGGATACCAAATCAGCAAAATTCGGAATATTTTCCATGGTATGTATAGAAGTTCTGAACTGCTTATATGAAGCTCCTAAACCACGAAGGCATACTTCCACCTTATCATCATCATCTACATTCATGCCAATAGATGCAAGTGACTCACATATGCTTTTGATTTTCAGAGTGTAGTCACTTACCGACATGCTCTTTTTCTTCAATGTATGCAGCTCGTTCTTGAGTTGCAATTTCCGTGCCTTTGTATTGGTCTCGTACAATGTGACCAAACTGTTCCAAGCCTCTTTCAGAGCCTTGGCATCATGTATGTGCTCAATCATGCTATCTTGTATGTACATTACCTTTCGTGCTCCTTGATTCCATTTCGCATATGCTCTTATTTGTTTTGCAGTCCGATTCCTCTCTGGTAACTGCGGAGCATTTTCGTTCTCTCCTTCGATGTACTTCCAGTAGCCTTTTCCCATCAGGAAATTCGTCTTCTGAATCTTCAAGCATGGAAGTTGTTCTTGTCCAGCTTATCACTCATAAGCTATTCATTCCATTTGCGTTTGCCATTTCTGCATCAATTCACAACACTGCAAAACACTACAAGCAGCACTTCTGCTTAACACTATCGCACTATGACGTGAAAGTTCGATCTCAGAAAAACACAGTTTTCGTGTATCAACAGTACACGGAATTGCTTGAAATTCTGGATCTAGAATGTACTAGTGTTGCTGAACACAACACAAGTTACAGTTTCTGAAACTGACCTGGATTTTCTGCGGGCCCTACCTTGCGGGCTCGAAACGGAGATCGAGATGGCTCCGAAACTTCGATCTGACAAAAACAAGTGACCCTAAAGGGATAACTCTCGAAAATATTTTGAGGTCTTCTATCTTCACTCCGATTTTTGTAGCAAACGGAGGTTGTTTGTGAATTCCGTTTTCTCCACGCCTTGCTGCGTACTCTTCACCGTCGCCTTCTCCACGAGCTCTCTACTGCCACGCTGGCTCTGATACTATGTCACGAGGAAGGAGATAAGGAAGAGAGCTCGCACACACACTCTCACTCTCAAGGAGAAGCACACACACAGATTGAGGCAAGGAAGAATAACCTTCTTCTTCTTCTTCTATTACATAAAAAGGAATGTACAAGAATGACCTAAAAACAAGAATACAACAAGTGCAATATATAAAGATCAGTACCTAAGGAAAAACCTAACGTCGGGGAATGAGTGAGATGGCAAGGAACAAATATGCCATCATGCTCGGTAGATAAATCTAATAAAGCTCAATGAAGTATCCCTGACATATACCGGCGTGATCACTATACATGTCAGAGAAACGAAAAACTAATACGTGTGATCCTGGAACATCACATGTTGAGCTTGATATCTCAACACAAAAGATATCTGAATCAGCCCTATCAGACCTCCTCTAAAGAGCTATCAAAGGAAGAGTTTCGCTTTAGGAATGGATACTACATGCCCTAACAATGTTCCTTGGGTCACCAAAAAGTGACATTTGTAGGGATTGGTTTCAGTCCCATCTCCCTACACCTTTGAAAGACCTGCCCAAATTGTACCAAATGATGTTTGGAGTTCTCTATGGAGATGGAACATCCTCTACCTGGGAAGGTTGAAAAGTCTTCCATCATCTCAAGAATTTTAGTAAGAGGGATCCAAAAATTACGTAGATAGTGTGGTTGAAGGTGGCAGGTGCATATATCAGCCCAAAAGCCATTCTGGTATACAAGCATGTACCCCATGGTATTACAAAATCTGTTTTACTCTGAACATCATTATGTATGGATATTTGGTTATATCCATGAAATCCATCCGCCTGTATAAAGTATGACCTACCACAACCTCAATGATTTGCTTGGAGAAAGCAATGGGAAATCCAATGGACTGAAGTAGAAGACAATGCATTTACTCTTCTAAAAACCAAACTCATTAGTGCACATATTTCAGTAGTATTAGATTGGAATTCTACATTCCACATACATGTGGATGCAAGTTCTACAACGGTAGGAGCCATACACAACCTAGCAAAGAACATAAACTTGATTGACCCATTTACTATGCTAGCAGAATTTTAAGTAAGGCAAAATGCAACTATAGTACTAATGAAAGAGATGCACTTGCTATTGTTTTTCCTCTCAAGAAGTTTCATCATTATTTATTGCGAATTCACTTCACAGTCATCACCAATCATCGAGCAATCAAATATTTGCTAAACAAGCCAAACATCTATGAAAGAGTATGGAGGTGGCTTCTCTTATTCCAACAATTCAACTTTGAACTAGTTCAATGACCTAGGAAGCAACATGTGATGGGGGATTAAAGGACAATCGACACCAAATACGGGCATAGAAGACAACCTTCGAGATCAATCTTTATTCCAAGTACGCACTTACCCTACTTGGTACCAAGACATTCATCATTTCTTAACCATGCGAACCTGCCCACCTAATCTCACACGACTAGAACAGAGAAGATTGCTAATAAAAAATAAGAATTTTTCAATCATTCAAAATACTCTTTTTCGAGTTGGACATGATGGGATGTATAGGAGATGCGTCCTACCACATGAAGTACAACAAATGCTAGAAGAAGTTCATGGAGGAACGACTATGTGCCATTACCCAGATCACATAACAGCACATCGGATCTTACACAGAGGATTATGGTGGCCTTATCAATTTTGCGATGCAACATAATATGCAAAGACATGTGACACTTGCCAATGTTGTGCATAGCTCAACAACCAATCCTTGTAAATTTCTTTATCATGGAGACCATTTGAGAAATGGGGATTAGATTTTGTGGGGCCAATCTATCCCATCACTTCTCCATCGAATATGAAGTAGTTGTTGGTGGCCACTGAGTACGCCACCAAATGGGTGGAAGTTTTGGCAACAAAAGATTGCAGTTCTCACACGGTAGCCGCTTTCTTGTATGGCATTTTTTGCAGGTATGGCTATCCCATTGAGGTTACAAGTGACCAAGGATCTCATTTCATCAACAAAACCCTAACTGAAAATATCTACTAAGTATAAAATTTTCCACAAAACGTCATGTGCATATTACCTAGGAGCCAACGATCAAGCGAAAAGCACCAACAAGGTACTCATCTCTCTCTTGAGGAAAATGTGCTATGTCCATCCCTTGACATGGGGCACCACCTACCTAGGTGTGGTATAGGCATAGAGGACGACTTTCAAGGTAACCATGGAACACACTCCCTTCCAATTAATATATGGTTTTGAAGCAATAGCTCCATTAGAATTCCTAAAAAGATCGAGCAGAGTGAGGCATCCAAGAATTGATAGTTTGCAAGTCATAAGTAACATCAATATGAAAAGATTACATAACATCAATATGAAAAGATTACATCAAATTGGAGGAAAAGAGGACAATTGCAAATTCAATGCTCGAGAAAGAGCAAATGAAGCGAAAAGCATAGCACGACAAAAATTTGTGGAAGACAGAGTCCTTTCCTCACTTTAGAGGAGGAATACTTACCAAGAAAATGGTTAACAAAGTTGTGGGGGGTGAAAGAGTCAGAGAGGTGGAGACCAGGGAGATCATACTCAGGCATGGAAGCCAACAAGGTATGTCAAGAATGTGTTAAGTTATTCATAGCCAACGACCTCTCAGAAAGGTACTATCATATTTTATGCACATGCAAGTTTTTTCTCTTCTAAAGGAGGATAGAGTCCAAGTTTCCTTCCAACAACATGGCTTCTTGTGACGTGCATTTGTGCCTTGCTTGCGTTTGTCCATATCCCTTCCATCATCTCATATGGACGTCTATCGTGGAAAAAAAGATAAGCTTCTCAGTGCAAGTACAAAAGAAGGCAAAAAAAAATTCATCTGCACTCTTTGATAATAATTCTGTGTTTAAGGAGCTTACCTTTGAAGTTTACGGAAATACAAAGGGATTTGGATCACACCCTACTTCCACAAAACCAGAGCCATCCACTCCTGTAAGAAAGAAACTTCCAGTGAAAAGGGAAGGAGTAAAATGTGACTCATTATAGTACATACGAGCTCTTTCGATTATCGATCAAGGTTATGAAGCACCAAGAGGTAATGATCAACCTTCATCCTCACATACATATGCACGGAAAAGAGCTACTCATCTCGAGGTCTGCACACTCTATAGTACGTCATATACTCCACCCATACCACCACTAACACCTCATATTATTTCCACTCCACACGCATCATCCCCTACACAAATCCCTTCACCACATATGTCACCTTCCATTCCAACTCACTACACAACTACACATGTCTCACCTATTCCTATCCCTCCTCCTATGCAATCGCCAAATTCATATGTCCCCACTGTCTTGGTTTTCCATTCTTCCTCACACATTCATTCCATATCCACCCAACCCATACATTCTAGCACACCTCCATTCGCACCCTCTTCTTCCACTTATGCATTTCTAGCATTACAAAACATCCACATAACTAGTATTCATGCAAGAAACACATTAGATTATCTGATGCAAATCAATGACTATCACAAAGAGATCTCTTCATTTAGAGGAGTGGCAAACCAACAAGTCATTTAGCTCCAAAGAAGGATCGAAGACTTAGAAAAACACAACAAGCAACTAGAGCATAATAACAAGGAACTCAAAGAGGAGATGAAAAGTTATAGAAAGAAGCGGTGTTCTACAAAGACATTCATGACAAAGAGAAAAATGTAAGGAATTGAACTCACAACCTCTTGGTTAGGAATGTGATGGGCTAACCACTTGCCCCAAAAGCCATGGTTGAGGATTACTTCCTAATCCTCTCTCTTAGAGCGTGGTTCAACCATCTCCTACTAGGATTATGTTACATTCTTCCCCCCTTGGTCGATCATTGTCCTCAATGATCTACTCTTGTATCCCTCTAGCCTCGGTGATCAGTCCCTTGAACTCCCTAGGTGCCCTTGAATTGATGTTCCTCAACCTCGCACAGTTTCTTGAACCTTGTTCGCAACCTTGGTCTCTTGAACCCTTGCTCTCAACCTTGGTGTCTTGAACCTTCTTGTTCGCAACCTTGGTGTCTCGAGCCCTTGTTCTCAACCTCAGTCTTGAACCTTGTTCTCACCCATGCTTGGTATCTTGAACACTCAATCAAGTGCCACCCAAGGATTCCCAAGGAATTCACACTTCCAAGCTAGCTCATTGGAAAGTTCGTTCCGAGAGCTTTCCAACGGTATATTACACGCCTCAATCCGACCTACGGATTGGGAGATACACCCCAATCATTGTAAGGTCCATCATTGAAATCGACGCGCGCCTTCCACAATTCCTACCCTTTCACATGGAGGATGCCCAAGCGCCTTTTTTAGAGGCCATTGGGTCATTCCACTTTGCCCAAGCCTACTTCCTAGGCTCTGATACCAATGTAAGGAATTGAACTCACAACCTCTTGGTTAGGAATGTGATGGGCTAACCACTTGCCCCAAAAGCCATGGATGAGGATTACTTCCTAATCCTCTCTCTTAGAGCGTGGTTCAACCATCTCCTACTAGGATTATGTTACAAAAAATCTCTTTATGGCATTCCAAAATGCACTCTAATTGGTAATGAAGGTGGATAGCATAAGAAATTCTTTCTACTTTTGTATTGGAAATCTTTTATTTTAGTTACCTCCTCTTGTAAGAAGCATGTGTCACCTTTTACTTGCAAGTATCTTCATTTCTTCCACATTATCTTTCAATTACTATTTATATATAAAAAAAAGGGAGAGAGAAAAGAAAAAGAAAAAAGAAAAAGAGAAGAAAAGAAGAAGAAGAAAAGAAGAAGAAGAAGAAGAACAAGAACATGAAGAAGAACAAAAAAGAGTATTATTTTCCTAGTCGAGGACGGAAAATATCTAAGTGGTGGACAACCTGTAGCAGGGTACTCTCATACATCCCTTCAATAATGTACTTTATGTTTTGCTTTTCGAGATGCAGAAGGAAAGGAAAGTTATCTCAATTTTGAGTAAGATGAGATGTCGAAGAAGCAAAGAGGACTAAGATGAAGAAAAAAGGATACGGCTCATCAGTTCATGAAGAAGGCGGAATTCCCAATTTCCTAAGTTGCCTAATTTCCCATTCACCAATTTTCTAAATTGCATGACTTCCCATTTCACCAATTTCCTAAGCTTCCTAATTTCCCACTTTCCTAAGTTGTTTAATTTCTCATTTCATGGATTCCCTAAGTTGTCTAGATTTCTAAGTTGGCCAATTTCTCCAAGAAGTTGTCTATTTTTTAGTCGACTATTTGTCCGATATATCTCTAAGCTAGTTGCCCAAGTGACCATTCTTTTTAGTCTCATTTCAAAAGTTGTCCTTCTTTACAAGTTTAGTCGAATTATCTCAAAAGTTGACCATTTTATAGATTTGCTCTACTTACTTCAAAAGTTGCCCATTTTTTGTAAAGTAGTTTATTTTTTAAGAAAATGGTCTACTTTTGATTTAGTCTACTATTTCACTTGAAAAAGGGACTAAATTTTTCAGATCTACACATGGCCTAAATTTCAGCCACTTGTATGGATGATGGATGGTGCTAAATACCAAAATTTGGAAGATAATGATGGTGCAGGAAAAGTGGACAAAGAATGAAGTTTCCAGAGTACCAGCTACCCTTCAGTTCCTATCAATCCCAGAAAAGCTATATAAGGAGAGCTCTCTATCAAAGATGGGGAAGCTCAGATAAGGAGACTAGAGGAAGGAATGCACAGCTCAAGCATTGCCTTCGCTTTGTGTGTGTAGAGATCTTAGCTTACCACTAGCACTTCACTTAGTAGAATTGGAATCAGCTAGCTTGGCACTCTTAGTGAGTAACAGTGGGCAAGCAGTGATTGCCCATTCTTCTCTTGAGTAGCTAGTTGGAAGTCCAGCAATTAGAGTGAAGATGTATTCTTATGTCTCGAGCTGACTGCCCAAAGTTTGTATGATCATCTTTTTGAGCTGTTTCAACATCTTTCTCTCGTTTCATTGTGTGTCACTGTATGTGCTTTTTTTTTTTTCCTTGTTGAGTTTTCAAATTGCAACCCACAGTGCATAATGCACTTAAGAGGACATACCACATTGAGCAAGTAGATCAAGAAATTGATTTACACATACCAGAAATGGATCTTGACATTACACACCAAGCTCATATAATTGAAGACCTCTCCCTACTTCAATATCTTGGTTATCCTTTTGGTACAATGGGAACGTCCTCAATGCAGACAATCGGAGATTGTAGGGGATTGAGCATCAAGTCTGTTGTGCACATGGTGGTACTTAACTCCATCAAAACATTCGTGGCTCTGTGGTGATTTGTAGTCTGTACATACAAGAATCAAATAGGACAAGTCTACAAATTTACAAGTGGATTTGTATAAGGCTAGTAAAGGAATGAAGGTAATAGAATGAAATAGGGGAGTGAAATAGGAAGAGCCAATCATCATTTGTAAGTATGATGTCAGAAATATATGTTATCCATGTATGATCCACGGAATGTATAATCTCCAATGTATGGCTAAGGGGAAAGGAAACACTTAGTGGACTATACTACTCAAGGATACAATTGGCCTAGTAGTATGATCGACTACATTAGTTCACTCTCAAGGGTCATGTACTCTAAAACATGCACCTTTGAAGTAAGCCTACCCTAGTCCAATACCTCTGCAATGTGTGCAGTCAATATATATCAGTCATCCCATATGCATGTTATACTACTTAGAGTATATGTTCATGAATATCCAATATGTACCTAATCAGCTATAGGCAAGAGCACAAACTGTTAGTAGGTATGCACAGATCACCAACACAACACAACAGCATGATCCTCAATGGGGTTGCCCAATACTTAGCACCCCGATAGGCTCAACCTCATTCCATGGGGCTCAGCTTCATTGCAAAGAGGAGTAGTGATGCAATTGAGTCGACCTAAATCAACTAAATAGTCGACCAAGGGCGGCTGTTGACCAAGAACCAACCCTTTATTTGACCAAGGTCGGCTTAGAAGTCGGCCCAAATCTACTTACTCGATTGGACCATGATTGTCAGTAGATGAAGGACCTTGCACATGATAAATCTACCATCCGTACACAACAGTTCATTGGAGTAGCATCCCAGCACCGATCAGAATAACTGATACAACTAGAAGATAATAAGCAACTATCTCTAATTTAGCCAACAAAATAAGGAACTGTAATCAATCTGTTGAAGAGAAAGCCAACAAAATAAGGAACTGTAATCCCTCTTGTAGAGGAAGCAAAAAAAACGAGGCAAAGGCAATGTAGCTCTACTCCAGACTAAAATTAGGGGACCAAGGTTGATTATTTTAAAGAGAAGATGAAAGATGCACTAGGTATATCTCTCTCTCCCTTGATACAAAACTTACTTCCATTCTTAACAACTTCAAGTGTGTTATTTGGATGGTTGCATTTGAGTGTGTCTCCCAACTCCCATAACCACTCTCTACCCAATACTAGATCTGTCCTCTCCATATTCATGATCTAAAAGTCCACATGTTTAGTAAATCCTTGGATGTTGACTTCCAATTTGAACACCTTAGTGTCCCATATTCCACAATCAAAGAAGGATGACAGAGATGAAAAGAAAACAAAAAAGTAGAAATTGCTTTGAAAATATTGTAAAGGAAATTATTCTTACCCTCCCTGAGCATCATAGATACTACATATTTATGTGCTCTGGTCTTCTGAGAAACCTTTAATTTCTTCACTAGAGCATAGTTTATGAAATTATGAGTATGAATGACTATCGAACAAGAGATCTGTTCTCTACCCTTCATCATAGATACTATTGATATATTTAGGTAGTGATGTGTGTGAACACACTAGGACAGCCGGGGCACTTTTTTTCCTCTTTAGGAGGTTTTTTTCTCCCGGCTTGTATATATGCCTATTGCCCTAACGGATTACTTATCTTTGTATATTCTAGTGGTAATACATTCAGTATTGTGTGTTGTGCTCCAAACTTCTTCTTTTTCCTTGTGTTGATCGCGTGCTTCCGCAGACATCTAAATCCAATAATTGGTATCAGAGCACGACGCTGCGTCATCTAGGGCGTCATCGTCACCTCTCCAATCAGAGTCTTAGAACCGCACGAAATTTGGTGTGCATACTCAGGGTGATTAGGAGATCGAAACTGCTTTGCTTTGTGGTGCCGAAATTACGATCCGAGCTCGTTTCGGCCTCCGAACGCACTATCACAGTGCTTGTGCAGGCTATTTTATCTTTTTGTGCCAAAGATATATACCATTTTGGGTTCGCCATTATAGGCGTCTCGAAGTCTCCTACAAGTTTAGCAGAACTCGTAAAGGTAGTTCTGTTCAACTTTTTCAGGTACAGTCAGTTTTTTTGCATCAAGGTATTTTAGTGAGTGGCCATGGCTCAAACCAGTGATGTATTCCGTATGTTGGCTGTTGAGGATAAGTTGGATGGTACTAATTATCCGTTGTGGGCTTAAATGATGCGTCATGTACTAGTTGCAAAAGGACTATGGAATATTGTGCAAAGTGTTGAAAGACGTCCTATTATACGTGCGAATACAGGTACTGCAAAAGGACTGAGGAATATTGTGCAAAGTATTTAAAGACGTCATATTTCACCTCCAAATACAGGTATTGCGAATACAGGTACTGCATATGCGGGTACTTAGGTATTGAAGCTGATGGAGATGGCGTCGACGATGGTGATATTGTGCAGATTCGTGTTCGTGCTGCTGAACCTGTTGCATCTACTACAGAGCAAATTCGTTGGGATGGAAGAGACGTTGAGGCACATGCATTGATAACTTTGTCTATCAAACGTGCCATTATTCCTCA
Organism: Ceratopteris richardii; assembly: GCA_020310875.1. Lineage (NCBI taxonomy): Eukaryota > Viridiplantae > Streptophyta > Polypodiopsida > Polypodiales > Pteridaceae > Ceratopteris > Ceratopteris richardii. Next base: position 50,088 of record MU260735.1, read on the forward strand.
CATTCGCTCTTGTAGAACAGCTAAGGATGCTTTGGATACACTTACCACATTGTGCGAGGCTAGGAATGAGGCTCGTGTTGCTTACCTCCGAAAATAGTTGGAGAGTGAGCACATGAATGAAGGTGATTCTATGGATAGTTTTCTGACAAAGATCAAGGATTTGAAGGGACAACTGATTTCTACCGATGAAATGCTTCCTGAAAGTTCACTTGTGCAGACTCTTCTGAATGGTCTTCCCGATTCGTACCAGAGTTTCGCTTTACTCTTCGTTTGATGATGAAAGGCAATCCAAATGCCTTAACATTTGAAGAGTTAGTTTCTGTTCTATTGCAGGTAGATGAGTTTAGGCAGAACAGGTCTATTATGCATATTGCAGATCAAGCTTTCCTGGCTAGTCAGAAGGGCAAAAGTAAATGGAGCTCACCTACTAGTAAGTAGAAATTTGCAAACGCTGCACATTCGAAGAAGGAAGACAAAGATGACAAGTAATCAAAAAAGCAGAAATTGTTTTGCAAATACTGTAAAGAAAATGATCATATCATTGAGAGCTGTCCAAAACTGGCTACTAAAGAGGCAAAGAAGAAAGAGGCGGAAATGATTGTTGCAGAGGCCTCTACACTGAAAGCAGAGTTTGTTAATCTTGTGCAGAATGAAGAATGGTCGTTTACTATTGTTTGCAGTTTTGACCCATCTTCTCATGAGTAGTGCTTGTCTCCAGTAAACTCACATGTTTAGTACTTTGATAGTGAGATGTTTGGTACTTTGATAGTGGGGCGACCAAACATATTACCTCTTAGTGCAGTTTCTTCTCTTCACTCGAGCATGCCCCTATAGGGAATAGTGTCACATGCGCCAAGAACTCCTCTTATCCTGTCATAGGAGTTGGTAAGATCATTTTGACTACTGCTCATGGTAGTTCTTTCACTTTGTTAGATGCTTTATTTTTTCCAAGGATCAAGAAGAATCTCTTATCAATTTTTGCATTAGCCAAGATTGGCTTGGTTTTGAAATTTGTTGATGACAATTGTAGAGTTCATGATCTATCAAATGGCGATGTCATTATTGCTTATGGCATTTTATGTCGTTGGTTGTATAAGCTCATAGAGTATGAAAGATCTGTGAATGATTCAGCATGTGGAGTACATGATTCTCAAGCTATGTCATATGCAAAGCTTTGGCATGCACGCTTTAGTCATCTGAATTTTTCTAGTTTGCTACGCCTGTAGAAATCTGAAATGGTGTCCTCTTTGCCCAAACTTGAGGCACCCGGTAAACATGTATGTGAAGGCCGTATTTTGGGAATAATGAAGCGTTGCTCATTTCCAAAAGATGGTTCAGTTCGAGCTACTCAGAAATTGCAGCTTGTTCACAATGAAGTCTTTCGTCTTATGGAGACATCTTCTTTTGGAAATTATCTTTACTTCGTGACTTTCATTGATGACTTTTCCAGGCATGCATGGGTATATCCATTGAAAGCAAAGTCCGAAGTGTTGATGTGCTACAAACAATTTCTAGTTTTGGCTGAAAATTTGTTAGCATGTAAAATGGGCACCCTCCGTTCTGATCGAGGGCGGGGAATATATGTCTTCTTACTTTAATGCATTTCTGGCAGAACGTGGGATAAAACATCAATGTACAGTGCCGTATACACCTCAACAGAATGGAGTTGCTGAATGAATGAACAGTTCACTCATGGAGATGGTGAGGAGTATGGTAAAGAGTCAGGCTTTACCACATAGTTTCTGGCTTGAGGGTGTTATGTGTGCAACATATGTACTTAATAGGTGTCCCACTAAAGCACTATGAGGCTTGGCATGGTCGCAAGCCATCGGTTGCTCATCTGCGTGTTTTCGGTTGTTTGACATATGCATTAGTGCCTGAACAACATCGCAGAAAATTAGATGATAAAGCAATAAAATGTATTTTTGTTGGTTACAATTTTAAAAGCAAAGGCTATCGTCTGTATCATCCACATATTAAATGCATTCTGGTTAGCTGTGAGGTTGTTTTTGTGAAAGATGCTATTCAACCTTTACTTTCATGTACGAAGGAGACATCTGTTAGCTCCAAAGACTTGTATGATACTTTGCTACCTCTTTTTACAGGTGGACTACCTCTTCTTCTGATTCTAATGAGGCAACTTCTCAGCCTTTGTAGGTTTCATGTGATGATGCATATTATTCCATTTTTGATGCAGATTTACACGATGCACTTATTGATGAGAGAGCTGATATTGAGCAGACAAAAACTATTGATGAGAGAGCTGATATTGAGCAGGCAAAAACTATTGATGAGAGAGCTGATATTGAGCAGGCAAAAACTATGCCAAAATGGTTGGTGCAGACTTTGCGTGACAGAAAACTATGCCAAAATGGTTGGTGTAGACTTTGCGTGACAAAAAATTAGATGCACCTCTGTCATACCGTACACGTTCGAGCTCTCATAATGACTCTTTTGTATCAGATTGCTATACTATGGATCCCTCTAGTCTATGTGATGAGCATGAGCCTATTTCGTTAGATGAAGCACAAAATTCTAAAAATTGGATGGCTGCTATGCAATCTCAATATGATGCTATAATGAAGAATGGTACCTGGTCTTTATGTGACTTGCCTCCTGGAAAGAAGGTACTAAGTGGGTTTACAAGCGAAGTACAAGCCTGATGGAAAAGTTCACAGGTATACGGCTAAGCTTGTTGCAAAGGGTTATGCGCAAGAAAAAGGCATTGATTTTGATGAGACCTTTGCATGTATATGCCGTATGACTACTGTTCGTAGCATCTGTGCACCAGCAGCCCATCATAGGTGGACTGTACATCAGTTGGACATTAAAATTGCATTTCTGAATGGTGACTTGGATGAAGAAGTGTATGTTTTTCAGCCCATGGCTTTGTGCAGAAAGGGCATGAAAACCAGGTTTGCAAGTTAAAGAAGGCATTATATGGTTTAAAGGAAGCACCACGTGCTTCATATGAAAAGATACATGCCGATCTGATTGCACATGGTTTTGAGAACAGTCAGAGTGGGAGCACCTTATATGTTAAGTGTGCTAATGATGTGCTTCTCATCATTGTTGATGACATGCTTCTTGCTGGTCCTATTGAGAAGCATATTGCTGATGTTAAAGCTGATTAAAGTTGATGGTGGAATGGTTTTGTGTCAAACGAAATATATTGACACATTATTGTAGCGTTTTGGCCTTGAGGATTGTAAATCTATTGCCACTCCTATGGAGACAGGTTTATGATTGAGTCTTCATGATGATAGAGATGCATTTGATGCTGTTCTCTATCAGAAGGATGTTGGATACTTGATTTACTTATGCATTACTCGCCCAAGTATTCAGTTTGTTGTCTCACATATGAGCAAGTTTATGCATTACCTAGGTGTCAAGCATTGGCAAGGGGTTAAGCGCATCTTTCGCTACTTGAGTGGTACCCGTCTACTTGGATTGTTTTATCCCAAGGGGGGATCACTACCGCCAGATTCGCATGCTTTTTCTTACAGTGATTGGGCTGGTTGCTATGACTCTCGTGTGTCCACTAGTGGCTTTTGCTTCATGTTTGGTAGCTCATGTATATCTTGGTTGAGCAAGAAGCAACCTACTGTGGCCACTTCCAGTTGTGAGGTTGAGTATAGGGAAGCTTTCACAGTGACTATTGAGTGTCTGTGGCTTAGACACCTTATGGTTGATTTGGGTGTTGGTCAGTCTTCATCCACCACCATCTTCATTGACAATCATAGTGCATTGGCAGTTGCGAGGAACCCTGTGTTCCATGCTCGCACTAAGCACATTGAGGTGCATTATCATTATGTCAGGGAGAGATTCTCTGCTTGAGAGATTAGCTTGGCATATGTGCCCACGCAGGAGAACATTCCAGACCTTTTCACAAAGGATTTCCACATAGCTTAGCACTTCCTTATACATGAGTGCCACCTCCTTGTTCACCGCATCACTCTGAGGGTGGATTTGTTGATATATTTAGGATGGCATATGTGCCCACGCAGGAGAACATTGCAGACCTTTTCACAAAGGTTTTGCCTAGGGAGAAGTTTGAAGCTTTCCGCAAAGCTTTGGGCTTACTTTCTTTTGTGGATTGATTCCACATAGCTTGGCACTTCCTTATACATGAGTGCCAGCTCCTTATTCACCGCATCACTCCGAGGTTGGATTTGTTGATATATTTAGGTAGTGATGTGTGTGAACACACTAGGACCGTGGGGGCACTTTTTTCCCTCTTTAGGATTTTTTTTTTCCTGGCTTGTATATACGCCTATTGCCCTAACGGGTTACTTATCTTTGTACATTCTAGTGGTAATACATTCAGTATTGTGTGTTGTGCGCCAAGGTTCTTCTTCTTCCTTGTGTCGCGTGCTTCCACATACGTCTAACTCCAACACATACTACATATTTATGTGTATGTGGTTCGAACTTCGTGACCAGAATGACTATGTCAAACAAAAGATGTGCTCTCTACCTTGCATCATAGATACTACATATTTATGTGCATAGGGCTGCTCAAGAGTCTTTAATTTCTTAACTATAGCATATTTTATGAAATTATGAGTGACAGAATCATCTACTATGAATGTTACATTGGTCCTATATATACTATCATGTAGTTAAATTAGTTCATGTGGTTCGAACTGCGTGATCAGAATAACTCTGTCAAACAAGGTGAGCTCTCTATCCACATGCATCACCTCCACTTCATTGTAGCTAGAGCCTCCATGAATTTGAAGTGCGTGGACCAAGTGGACCATCATTGTTCCCTTTTCAAAAGCTATACTAGTTCCTGATCCTTGTTTTTTCTCTTCTCCCTTACATATTAGGCAGTTCCACTAGGCATGGTTAGCAGATAAACATCTAAAACATAGGTTCTCTTTTTTGACCTTTTCATATTGCTTTATAGATAACCTATGTCCATGTGGTTTTTGTTCTTTATATGAATTTTCTTTCTCTTCATAACTACCCATTTTTAAAATTTAGTGGTAGTAACAAATTTGAGGGTGCGATCCGTTTCTATAGAAGTATATTGAGAATGTTAGTGGTCTTTCTATGCATATTTGGTCGCCGTCCCAAACATCTTGGGTATATTAATTCTCATTTCTCTCTTTGTGGCTTTATCCAAACTTCTCACAAATCCCCTAGTCTTCTGAAAGTCATGATGTCCTTTCAACTTAAGAATTATCTCTTTATAGTGGGAGATGTATATAGAAAGTGCTCTACCCTTTTGCATAATCCTTTCCCACTCATCGGAGTTCCTTTTCTCTTGATTATGAGGAAAAAACTCTTTTAAGAAAATAATTTCAAATGGATCTCAGCAAGTAGGGATGGAATTTGCCTCCTCAAGACTCATCCACCATTTATAAACTTGTAGGTCAAGCGAGGGACTTGCTTTTGGCACACCATACTCCGGTAGGGTGTCCTTTAATTGATCCAAGTCATTCCACTTCTATAAGAAAGTCTAGACTGCACCCTTGTTCTTGTCATCATCATCCTATAAAAGTAGATGGCTTGAGGTATTTGAGAAGAGGAGTCTCCCTAGAGATTTCCCCTTGTGTCTGCAAGGTTGGAATATCTTGTTCCTAGCCATCTCAAGTATTTGAAGTAAAGAAGTTTCTCTTTCCTTCTTAGCTAGGAAGGAGGTAATCTCTGTCTCAAGAGAGACCATCAAGGCTTTTATTTGTTCAAAAAGTGAGGTCATGCCTATGGAAACTTATAATTTTTGGGTTTGGTCTTTTAGCTCATTGATTTGACCATAAGTGATGATGAATTCCAAGATCCGTATATTGCTCAACATGTTTTGGTCTTGGTCTTTTGGTGTTTGTTCTTTGTGTGGGGATGTGTTACCTATCATATATTGATCCTCTTATGCCATGTTTCCTCTCAAATATAAAACTAGAGAGCTAGCAATGATCATGTAAGTAATTTTTATAATCCAAAAAGAGAGAAATATCACACAAGAGCATTTCCCTAATGTAAGCCAAGCTTTTCAAAGCTGATTTGAGATGATCTATGAAATGCTAAAGCTCTAGTTTTAACTCCTTGCAAGGCTCAAAATTAAATTGGACATGTGTGGTTGGTTTGAGGACACATTTGACAGCATATACACACCAAATTTGAGACCAAAAGTCAATCCAAAGCCTTTTAAAAGCTCATATGAAGCAAAATTCAGCATTTTAGCACTGTGTCTAGTCTTGACCATGGTTTGAAAAGCACTCCATTACTTGCTCTTCATCTTCACAATATTTCTCCAAGTCATAATTGTTCGGGTATGATCATACAATTCATACGATACAAAGGATATGGTACTCCATATGTACCTCAATATTTTGGGCTTCCAGTATGGTATAAGTATGTTCATAAGGTACTGTGACACAAATATATGTATATATGTACATGTGAGTATACATATATAAAAGGTATTTCTTGCCATGAATATGCATAATATTAAACCCATATAAATGTTTTATAATTGGTATCATTGCAAAATCTATGTATTTCCTTCCTTAATTAAAGTCAAAATAGAAATTAAAATATATGTATTTCTTGTGGTATGAATATGTACGAGTATGTTTGATGTGAAAGGTATGTACGAATATGTTCATGCTGATAAGAATAACAGCTATGCTCCAAGTTACAAAGGTGTAATTGGTCACCACAATCCCAAAAACCATGACAAGAAGTGGTTGATTAGCTTTTGTTGAAACACTGCATACCTGTTTTCACCTTTCAAAGCCTATGCAAAAGCTACATTGTTTGTTGGGATGCTGGAGATAAGCTAGAAACAAAACCAAGATCTTCAAATCGGAGCTTTGAACATGAAGCTGTGTAGGTGAGGGAGATGGTAGGTGAAATGAGAAAAATGATGAAAGGGTAATTTGCCAAGCTCATCTAACTGATAAATGCATGCCCTGAAGGTGATTTACCTATCCTTTGCCTAGTTCCACAATCTGTACTACATGTAGGTATTCTCGCATGCCCAAGATTCTTCCAAGATCTTCATCAAATCCCTTCGTCAAATATGGAGAGAAAAACAAAAGGTATTTACGCTTACCTCCCTTTTGGGGTTAAAGATGAAGTTTGAACCAGGTGGAGCTCTTGAACCTCATGAATGAAGGGATATATGTCTCATATGCAGAGGCGCAACGCTACTTTTGGAGGTATATATAAGGAACCTTGACTTATTCATTCTCACCTTAGTGAGGGAGAGAACGGGAGAGCCATGGTCATTCCTTCTTGTGCTGCTGGTTGGCCGAGCACCCTCTGCGCACGTTCAGTCCCTGTATGAACTTGTGATGATGCCGTTGGTGTGATGTGTGTGTTTGTGATCGTTGGCTTTGATGCCAATGTTAGATACCCGATGATCCAGCCTTCTTTTGCCTATGAACTCAGAATAAACGAGCTCAAAGACGCAGCATTTGTAGGCAAGGGCTACATTCATGGAGTTGAAGGCACAAAGATATGCATATATCTATCCTCCCAACCACCTACCCATCTCTCTCTCTCATGATTTCTTCACACATGCACGTTATAGAGTCTCAGATTTTCCTTCTATTAGCATCACTTTTTATTTTCAGCACACTTTGTCTTTTCGATTGATTGGAGACGTAACCTATGTACATTGATTCTGTCTCATAGGTCGAGTTCCACCTTCTAATAGACGTTAAAAAACGTTTCTTTTCTCTCCCTTTAGAAGTAATATTACACATTTGTCCATAGTTCTCTATGCCACTTTCCTCTGTTCCCTTATTGTTATGTGTTCCTATACAGTGGGACCATGTGGGTGCATTACAAGGCTGAAATGTAGAGGAATATGTTCACATAGCATAAAGCCCCTAAAACGGTACTTCATCTACGTTGGGTGTCTTATATAATATTCTAGATTGATCTGCTGGAATAGGGACCCTACTGGCCACATACAATCCTTTATAATCAAAGGTATCTTTATCATCTTAGATGATCCTTTGTAGATCAATTTCTTGTTCTAATGCTCTATGTGGTGTGTTCATGTTTTCTCTTAAGTGCAACATGTACTATGAGTTGCAATTTGAGAGCTCAAAAGAAAAGAAGACCTCACACAACAAGTGGACAATGACAATATGGAGAAGAGAAAGATGCTTAAGATTGTGGTAGAGAATACAAAGCTTAAGAAGGCAATAGTACAAAATACAATTGATCAACCTCAGAGGCGCTCAACTCAATGAATTTCAATCACACAAGTTGTACATGCACTAAGACTTCAACCTCCTTACACTAGGTTACTATGAACTAAAAAGTAACTCATCACTGCTTGCCCACTGACTCTACTCGTTGTGTGAAGGAAGATGACTCCTATTCTCAAGGATGGTGTACTAGTGAGGAAGCTAAGTGCTCTAATGCTGTACACCTTAGTACATAATGGAGCTCTAAGTACGAAATAGAGCTCTAAGTACTCAACAAATGCTCTCTCTATGGGCTTTCACTTTTCTTTTGTGACTATGTATGCATGTCGTTTCCTTCTTTGGGAGGTCTCCTTATATAGCCTTTTCTTGGAATTGCAAGGTGTGATTGGTGGCAAAAGTGATAAAATCAAATTCTTTCCATGTGGAGCCTGTTTCTCTTGCAAACCTGCAGCTTGGTCCACTTTAGTGGTTTCCTTGGCAGCCACTATCTTCTAAATTGTGGTACTTGTGACAGAGAAGCTTTTGGACAAAATGGTCTTCCGCGTGCCTTAGTATGACCCATTTTCTCTGCATCCTTGTAAATTCTTGTTGCTTGGAAAGTTTCCCATATATTTCTGTTGCTAGAAAATTTGGTCTGTTTTTTACCACCTCCAAAAGTAGTCTACCTAATTAAGAATGTAGACCATACTGAAGTTTGGTCAAGATGGCAAGTTTTATAAGTTTGGTCTATTTTCTCATTACATAAAGTTGGTGGATATTTCATAGAAATTTTGGTCTACCTTTTCCATTATATAAGTTTGGTCAACTTTTATATTTTGGACAACTCTCACATAAAATTGTTCTACTTTTGCAAGTGTATCGATTTCATAAACATAGTCTACTCTTAATAAATTTGGTCTATTATACTAATTTAGGCTGATTTCTCTATTGGGCTTTGTGATCAGATCCTCTTTGGAAACTTGGTATTTTGCATCTCCTTTTGGCCTTCTTCTCGTTTGCATAAAAGTCAGTCAAGTCGACTCTCTTGTCTAATTAGTCTGCATCTCATAAAAGTAAGAATATTAAAAGAATACATCAATCAAGGGACTTATCAAAGTACCCCTCTAGAGGTTTCCCACCACTAAGACATTCCCCATCCTCGGATAGGAAATTAATACATATTGTTCTTTTCTTCCTTTTTTTCTTTTCCTCTTTTTTCTCTCTTCTTTTTTTAATTGATCTTTTCTCTCTCTTTTTCTATTATTTCCTTTCTTTGAAAAAATTAAATAGATATCTATCTACAAGCTTGTCAAAAATAAAATGCTTCTAATTGGGATTTTCTCAATACAAATGTAGAGTAAGAAATTCTAATTCCGTAGAAATTCCATTACCAAACTAGGGTACGCCTGGCACAAACATAAAAAAAGTTTTGGCTTTCTCATGAATGTCTTTGTAGAAGATGGTCTCTTTCTTCAATTTTTCATTCTCCTCCCCATCTCCTTATTATCCTACTCCAAATGCTAGTATAGTTCTCTTAACTCTTCAATCCTTTTTTGAAGACAAATGTCTTACCGATTGATCACTCCAATCAATGCAGCGATATCCTTATGATATTTGTTAATATTATTGAGGTTCTCTAAAGCATTTCTCGGATGAATGGTAGCTATGTGGATGTTTTGTAATGTTGGAACTTCATAAGATTGCCCAATGGGTATTGAAGTGGTAGAAGATGGTGCAATGGGTGGTGTGTTAGAGTCCATAGGTTCGATTTATGTGGAGTGGATGTATGAGCGAGATGGTATAATCAAAACGGTAGAGGAAGATGAACTCGATATTTGATTATGTCGAGGAATGGTAATAGGAGGCATGGGTATAGAGAGGTTGTGAGTCTGAGTAGGTATCAAAGGTGATACATGTGGAAAAGGAGTCGGTGGTGATGTGGGTGATGCATGTGGAGAGGGGACTATGTGAGGTGATGGAGGTGATGGAGGTGATGCAGGTGCAATAGGTGAGGTAGCTGATGCATGTGGTGCAAGTGATGTAGATGATGTGCTATGAGATGTATGAAGATGGATAGGAGAGGCTCTCTTCCATGCATACATATGTGGAGATGAAGATGGATTAGTTTTGATGCCCATGGATATGGTCAAATCCAAGGCATAAAAGGATATTGTATGTTACCACATTGTTGAAAGGGAATTTGGAGTCCATGTTTTTCACCTTAGGAAGTGAACATATTCTCCACATCTATAGCACATTATAGGATGGGTTGGTCTTCTAAATGGGGGTTTTCTTTGATTAGAAGAGTTTATGTGAGTGGTGGTATACATGCATTTTACTTGGAATCTTGGATTCGGTAATAGGGTGATTTGCATGTTCACTAGGTGATGCTCAATTTGCTTGCATGCCTTTTGGAAGATAGCACTCCTTTGTTTCCTGACCATGTTTCCCACAAAATTGACACACCAACATCTCGAGACAATTTGGAGAAGAATGCCCCAATTTTTGCATTTAGTGCACTAGATACATGTTTTTCCCTCTTTTTGAGCTCTAAGTTCTTCCAATTCTTGTTGAAGTTGGGCTAGAGCTTAATCCCTTCCTTGCCAAGCAACCCTCTCCTCTTGCAAACTATTTGAAACTTCAAAACTTCTAACTCTCTTCGTAAAAGGAATTGAAAATGGATTCATCCATACCTTCATGCTTTTCGAACTGATATTTTATTGCCTCAATCCGTAAGGCTGCTTCTTGAAACTCTTCCAAAGATGCATCATCTTGTAATAACTCTTTAAGCTTTTGTTGAGAAGTTTTTGGTAGAACTTTCTCTGCCCATTTTTTGACTAGGAAGTCTCAAGGATAGTTAGAAAGATGAGAAATTAAAGACTCGACTCTTTTCATCAATTCAAAGAAAGTTTATCCTCTTTGTAAGTTACGATTTTCCAATTGATCTAGAGTGCATTCCGTAGAGTTGCCTAGAGCATATGAAATTATGAGGAAGTTTTGAGGCTTTTAGAGGAAGGGAAGTGCCCTTCATCATACTGGTTGTACCATCGATCTGTTAGCCCTTTGAGAGTGGCCAGGAACAAGGCAAGAAAAGCATCTTGGCATTAATGTAGACCTATGCTTTCACATAGGGATAAGAATCTTCCCACATGATTGTCTTCATCCTCATGGGGAGCTGCCTTGAAGGAAGGGAATTTGATGTTGATAGGTAACGATAGATCAGCTAAATCATCTCCCATCACTGCTGATTGAGGCCCTTGCACGTTGTCTTCCATGTACATTGGAGGAGATGTTGAAGGTTGATTAGGTACGCCCTGTGATGGTGATGCTTGAAGAAGTGGCAATCGATGTGATGGTACTCTAGGAGGGATGAAGTCAAATCTCTTTCGTTGATAGTCATTTATGGGGGTTTTATAGACGAAGAGATCCTTCCTTATCCTTCGAGCGAGTGTCAGTCATAGACTATACCTCTAACATTCCTCATGAACTTCTTCCCACTAAGAATTGAACTCTTGAAACTCGATGGAACTATTCTTGAGTTCAAATTGCAATGAGCTCCCACCATGTGTGGCAAAATTTTGATAGAAATTTTTGGTCCACTTTTTCCATTACATAAGTTTGTTCAACTTTTATATTCTGGACGAGTTTCACATAAAATCGGTCTACTTTTGCAAGTTTAGTCCATTTAGCAAAAGCAGTCTACTTCTGACAAACTCGGTCTACTTCACTAATTTTGGCCAATTTCTCTACTGGGCTTTCTGATCCTCTTTTTCAACTTGGCTTTCTGCATCTTGGTCGTCCTGGCCCTGCTGCTCCTTTGCATAAAAGCGAGTCAAGCTGACTCCCTTGTCCAGTTAGTCTGCATCTCATAAATGTAAGAAGATGAAAAGAATACATCAATCAAGGGACTCATCAAAGTACCCCTCTATAGCCTCATGATTGAACGATGTGTTTTGTTAAGATCAAGCTGGTGTGCAGATGTGTGAATCTGTTCAATCGAACCCTGCAATCAAAGAGATAATGTATCCACATATGTCGTCCAATGACAGAACTGTGTAGCGAGCTGGAAAGATAGCTCAACAGAATGTCATTTCCATATGCAATGTGTGAATTGGATCAATCGGTGTCTTCTTGTTGTGAAGCTGAATGGAGTTGTGGCAAATGATTCTAGTAATGTCCATCTGCGTGAGTGCAACAAAGGGTCCCTTCAAGGAGTACTGGATGGAAGGTAAGCCTAGCATAAAACTGTGCTTGGAACCATGATGTCATCCATCCATATGAACATGTTGTTCCTGAAGGATTGGACAGGTTTTTTTTGAAAAATAAAATAGATGGATCCAGTGAGAGCCTCTATCACCAAAGCACTTGCACCTGGCTTTGCTCAAATAAACTCTTGCACTGATTCCTGTGCTCTAATCATACAACAGGTCATAGATACCAAAGATTCTCTGTGCCCTTCTGTTTTACAAGGCACAGATCCCTTCCATACTTGTACATTGTTTTCTCTAGCCAACATGTGTCTTCCAGCACTCCATAGTATTTTCAAAGTTTATACATGAATTCTATGAGCCACACCCACATATAGATCTTGATTCTTGCACATAGATTATAGTAGACTTTGTTGTCGTGTAAAAGGAGTGAGAAAAATAAAGAAAAGTCAGTTATTTGTAATATATATGATCTATTTCAGCTTGAGTGAATTGAACAAATCTTGTCAAAATAGAAACAAGATTTCAGTATGTTCTCTGTTTGATGTCTTCCTTGGCAGGTGGTACAAGCAAGTCTTCCTCAACAGCAGTAATAGCTAGCGTTGTTGTTGCAGTGGTTGTTCTCTGTGTAATCCTGGTAGCTTTTTACATCTTCTGGTCAAGGGCAGACGTCTCTAAGGGCAGAAGACGCCGAAGAGGTAGCCTCATATAGTGAATGCCAAATCATACAAGAAAAAGGAAAAAGAAATTTGAGGAGTTGTGTTCATCCATAGAATTTTACAGGCTGACTTTAACTGGCAGGTGACTTCATATTTCAATTTGTATTGTCTAATAAAGTTTCTTTTACCCCAACCTCAGGTAAGGGTGCAGAAGATTGGGTTGTTCCTCAAGGTGTGAAAAGATTCACTTATAAAGAAGTTTTGAAGGCCACCAAATCCTTTGATAAGAGCTGTGAGATTGGAGAGGGTGGTTTTGGCAAGGTGTATTTTGGTAAGCTGGAAGATGGCAAGCGTGTCGCCATAAAAAGAGCTGGTGAATTCAGTCATCAGGGGATGAAGGAGTTTCAAAATGAAATCACGCTATTGAGTAGGCTTCATCATCGCCACCTTGTTAGACTTGAAGGTTTTTGTGATGACAAAGATGAGCAGGTAGGCTCTTTTTCAGAAATCCAGTGTTTAGGTTTCTTTATATTTGTCAAGGATAAGCTCATGGTTCATACTCCTTGTAAGGATTATGAAGCTTAGTATACATTGAGCTCTTAAATTTCTTCTGGCCTTTGTCCTTACTTTTATTCTATACGAATAGCTTTCGTAATGCCACATTTTGTACTGAATGTCATATAGGTTGTATTGAAGCAAAGACCTTTTAATTCTTCATATTTCATGCACAGGATTATCTAGTAGCTATCTGCTGGTGTGTATTTTGCATTGCCAGGAAATATTCTTATAGAAAATATGGAGCCATTATTTTCCCTTAATCCTCTGCACTTACTAGGAAAGCTATATCTTGTTTTAACTTCTGGTGATCATGTTGAAGTTCAGATTCTAGTCTATGAGTATATGGTAAATGGGAACTTGCATCGCCAGCTGTTTGGTAAGTGCCAAAATAATTTGGAAATAGGAAGACGATCCCTGATGAGAAAAAGTCCATCTTGTTAATGTATATTTCTTGCTGTTATTTCACACAGAAAAAGAGGCATTTCTCCTAAACTGGTATCGAAGGCTGGAAATTGCACTTGCTGTTGCTCAAGGACTGGATTATCTGCATTCTTTTGCTGTAAGATGTATTTTACATCATTTTTCTTCCAATAAGTTGTAAATTGCATTTTATGCATTTTGTAATGAAGCATAAGTCTTTTGGGCTTATGCAGGATCCTCCTATCATACACAGAGATGTAAAACCCAGCAACATCCTTTTGGATGATAATATGAGTGCCAAGGTTTCTGATTTTGGAATTTCAAAGGCCAACCTTGATATGGATACACATGTATCAACACGTCCAGCAGGCACTGCAGGGCAAGTTATCTTTCACTCAATAAGAATACAATGATTTTCTGTCGCTCTTCTTTTTGTTAACTATGACCATGATGATCATGATAATAATGATGTCAAAAATCTTGATATAATGATGAAAACGGATCCAACGGGCTGTATTGCAAGGGAGGATAACAAGAAAATGACCGTCAGTAGGTACACTCAATGAGTCTCCCAGGCTACCTGCAATCATATAATGAAAGGTTATATGAAATCTCTGAGTGTTTGAAGGTGATTGTTTGTATCAATCACAGTTTTCCTTGTTAAGCAAACATACAGAAAAACCATCTGTTTTACCATATTCTGGAATTCTTGACCATCTAACTGGTTCTGAACGCTGCCGTTATGTGTATGAACTTGGAGGAAATTACAGGTAGTCCTCTTCCAAGGATATACACATTCTCTTCCCAGATGTTCATCTTGCTCTGATGAATACAGAATAGGTTGCTTATTTGAACACCTCGTAGGAATGTCCATAACAGGCTACATTTATCTGAACTTCTAGACACGAACCTCAACAATCAAGCATTACATATGTCTGAAATTGTATGCACTAGAGTCACCATGCAAGGTTGTTAGCAACGTTTTTGCAACGTCCAAAGCAACGTGTTGCTAACGCGTTAGCAACATCGCAATGTTTGGGCCTGGACATTGCGAAAATGTTGCGAATCATTTCTTCTTTTTGTTCATTTTTTTTTGCAAATATAGTAACCTAGATGTATACTATAGTATATACATATAGAATGTGTATTATGTAGTATGTATTATGTTAATTTATGTAATATGTATTGAATATTTATGATTCATTCCGAATTCCCGAATCCATGTTCACAATGCAGTGATGGGAGATGCACATTGCACATGTATGATGTCACAGTTTACAAATAATTATTATCATAACTCATTCTAAAATTCAAATTCACAATGCACATTCAAGCAACTTACTAGTAACTACTTAGTACTTACTACTTAGCAATGTTCATGTTGAAACTTGGCACGAGGCAATTGCATTATTTCAAGAATCAAACTTCAAAACATCTCATATGACATGAGACAAATACATTAATATATATATACAACTTACAAGTAACATTGGTAAAACAAATTTCAAAGAATTATGACAAAAACATGTCAAAAAGTCAACCTCATCTCAAAATTATGACACTGGTGACTCTCACAATTGATACGTGATATCAGAATCCAATGTCCATAATACATATACATCAATGATCATACCATCATCCATGATACCACTAAGTAGTCAAACAATAAACTGTCAATAATACAATGATCAATCAATATCAAGTAAATCATAAATCATAATATCATAAGACATGTCACATGATCGGTCATCAATCCTAAAAATCCTCTGAGTCACTAATAACTATCACCATCATCATCATCATCACTATCATCATCATCATCATCATGTGGTTCTCGACTAGTAGATGCCTCCATCCTACTAGTAGATGGACCTGGTACACTATGTGCTCTATAACTAGAACAAATCCGAGATGCCCTCGTATCATGTTGTGGCACTGTCAACTCTTGATAGAGCATGTCATATAGATCAAGGTCCTCTGCCGGAATGCTAGGTATATCATGGACCCTCTCTATATCAAGCTCATCGACGTTCACCTACCGCACTTCTGCTGAGTGGCCACCACGCTCCAATAAACGCAAGTTGCAGTGGCAATAGACAAGCCGCTCCAACTGCAATGTAGATAGTCTATTCCTCTTCTTTGTATGGAAGAGGGCCCATGTACTCCAATTCCTTTCACATGGACTGACACTAGAGTCTTGTGAAAGTATACGAATGGCTAATTTTCTCTGCAAGATAAAAAAAAAAGAGTTCTTTAAAAATTAAAGACTCAAGAAGATTGATACATGAGACTAAGTTATAACTTAATGGTTAAAGAGTCAAACGGAAATTGGAATGACTTACTAGCTCAGGTGTACCAACACCGTACCACCATGTCACAGGCATAAACTCCATGCTTCTCAAGCATGCCGTGTCTCTACCAAAAAGTCCTTCATTATTCTGAAACTAGGTGAGCTGAAGCTCCAACTTCCCATGTAGCTCCACATGAGAAGGTCCATACAATCGATCTACATAATCATTCCAAGCATTCACAAGCTCCATATCCAATGACTGTGATGCAGATCTCCATAAAGGATGTAGTAGATTGGCCATCCCATGTATAGGGGGATGGAACCAATCCCACCTCTTCCTCCATATTCCTTTTATTTCCTCTATCCTATGGATAAAAAACAAATCAAGTTAGAAAACAATAAGATTTAAGAATGTTGAAGAGTCAAGACTTGAACATGAATGCTTATACAAAAAATAAAATATGGTTATCCAAGTTTCAACTTACCTCTCCAATGTCAAATAAGGACATCTCTCTATAGACTCTCTGGCACGATCCATGAACTCATAAACAAGTCCAAGTGTGCAGCCCTCTCTATCTGCAATGCGTATGAGTGAATATAAGGGCTGTAAGGCCCGCACTAATCCCTCCACATCCCTCCAAAAACTATCATCCAAACATGTACGTCGTATAAGCTCTGCCTTTGGACTAGTATGTCCATCTCAAGCTAACCAATCACGTGATACAACTCTCTGCATCAGTGCTTGCCTCACTCTTTATAATCTTTCCATGACTATGCACATGTATGCAAATCTGGTCTTCGCTGGCTTCACCAAATCAATATCATTGTAAGACTGAAATATAGCAAGCAATTTTGGTCTCTTTGTCACTTTTATGCAAGTGGTAAAAATGGTGTAAATCCATGGTATCTTCCCCACATCCTCTATCAACAAATCAATGCAATGGGTAGCACATGGTGTCCACACAATAGAGGGGAATTCTTCTTCTAGAAGCTTGACCATAGCCACACAATTACTTCCATTATCTGTGACCACTTGGACTACCTTTTCTACACCAATGTCCATGATAGCTTGACAGATATGGTCATAAATGAACAGACCTATTTACATATAGCACAATGAATCATTAATCAAGTGATAAATTATAATTTATCTTGACAGGTGTCATGCACAATGCACGTGCATGTGCATTGTGCATGTACATACATACATGCCAATGCACATGCACATGCACATTGCACATGTACATTGCACAATGCACATGCACATGGCACAATCCACATGCACATTGCACATGTACATTGCACAATGCACATGCACATGGCACAATGCACATCACATGGCACAATGCACATGCACATGGCACAATGCACATGCACATGGCACAATGCACATGGCACAATGCACATGGCACAATGCACATGCACATTGCACAATGCACATGCACATTGCACAATGCACATGCACATTGCACAATGCACATGCACATTGCACAATGCACATGCACATTGCACAATGCACATGCACAATGCACATGCACATTGCACAATGCACATGCACATTGCACAATGCACATGCACATGCCACATGCATGATTGATCATTGCACAATCAAATATAAACTGAAAATTCAAAAATCAGTTCACTCACCTCTGACTGTAGTACGAGGAGCTGATGCATCTATGGCTCGAAGGAACATGGTCCCTTTGCAACCATGCACCAAAAAGTTGTACACATTCCTCTTTCGTATGTCCGTCCATCCGTCACACATGATTGTGCATCCATACTTTGCCGATGTCTCTTTCATGGGCTCAAGCTCTCTCTCTAATGCTTCCTTTGTCTTTTTGAGCTCTGTTGTCCTCAACTCTTCATAGTTAGGCCCTTGCCAACGAAACCCTAATAGTGATACCTTCTCAATGGCATTTCTTCATGCCGGTGTCCGTGCAACATTAAAAGATAAACGACATTGTATAAAAGCTTTCATGATGGCTTGTGTGGCTTCTTGTTTACGTTGTTGTTGCAACCTAGCACGTATAGATGCTCCTCCAAGAGAGCCAAGTGGGTGCTTTTGTGGATCATGCTCTACTCTTGTACTCTTTCTTGGTGGCTCATGCTCTATGTCAATGTCTATGGAAGCCTCATGAGCTTGAGATGCTTGAGTTTGGGGATCACAAGAACCATGTGAACCGCTTGCAAATGATCTAGCTTGTGATTGGGCTCCACTATTCCTTCTACCTTGGGCTTTTTGAGCTACCCATGCCATTAGCTCTCCCTTTATAGCTTCGGGCATTGGCTCTTTGCAAGGTGCAACTCCTATGCCACTAACTCTTGCAAGGTGTGCCTTGATCCTATCGGCTCCACCGGCTCCACAATAGCCACAAAGCTTGCAAGTCCATCTCTCACTACCCCGGAGCCCATCTTTCCTTGGCTTGTCACATATTCCCAACATGCTTGTTTTGCTTTAGGCATGGTGATGGGAGAGGCTAAAAGCTTGGAGAGGATAGGAAGCAATAGATAGGGGGATGTGTGAGGGTGTGTGTGTGTAATAAAATTACTTCTTACCTTTGTTTTGCTCTATTCCACAGTCCAAACTTGCGGGATTCGCTCTCGGGTCAATAGACGAAAATGCCTCAATGAGGCCGTTTTGGCGAAACAGCCTCATTTAGGCAATTTTTTTCGTTTTTGTTCGCAACGCGTTGCGAACGTCGCAACGTTGCGACGTTGCGTTGCGAACGTTGCGAACGCATCGCAACACGTTGCGATGCAACACTATCACCGTGCGAGATTTATGTTATTAAGAGTTGAGCACTCCTTAGGCTCGTCCATTATTAGCAATCCATTTTCGCTCAATGATAGCTAATCCATGTGGAAAGAGAAAGATCGGGAGAGAAAAGTGTATGCCAATGTTGTTAGAGTTTGATGTTTGCGGAAGCACACGACCAACACAAGAAGAAGTAGCAGCTTGGAGCACAACACAACATTGATGAATTACCAAGTGAATGTACAAAGATAAGTAACCCGTTAGGGTTATATGCATATATACAAGCCCGAGGAAGAAAACCTCCTAAAGGAGAAAAAAGTGCCCTGGTAGTCCTAAGTGTGTTCACGCACACATCGCTACCGAAATATATCAACAAAGCATGTCATCAACATACTCAACAACGATCAGAAGTGCATCATCTCCATGCTTAACATATAAGGTGCTCTCAGTTGGACTATTCTCAAAACCATGTGCAATCAAGTAGGGAATGTATCTTTTCATACTTAGCATGTGGTGCTTGCTTCAAACTGCACACTTTGTTTTCATTCCCTTTTTGCACAAAACCACGGGGCTGAAATAC
The DNA here is from genome assembly GCA_020310875.1 of Ceratopteris richardii. Taxonomy (NCBI): domain Eukaryota; kingdom Viridiplantae; phylum Streptophyta; class Polypodiopsida; order Polypodiales; family Pteridaceae; genus Ceratopteris; species Ceratopteris richardii. The sequence continues at coordinate 69,708 of MU260735.1, forward strand.
ATACACTTCTTCATGTAAGTCACCATGCATAAATGCACTTTTAATGTCCAAATGATGTACATTCGAACCATGATGAGCCGTAAGTGCACAAATGCTATGAACGGTGGCTATTCAGCATGAGGGTGCAAAAGCTTCATCTAAATCAATGACTATCTCTTGAGCATAACCTTTTGCAATAAGCCTAGTCGTGTACCTGTCAACTTTTTCATCCGACTTACATTTCAGCTTGCACACCCATTTAGTGCCAATGTCCCTTTTGCATGGAGGCAAATCACCTAAAAGAAAGGTTCAATTGTTCATAGTAGCATCATATTCTGATTTCATAGAAACCATCCATTTTTCTAAATTTTTTGCTTTTTCAAAAGAAACAGGCTAATTCTGATCGCAAAAACTAGAGGTATCCATTGCATAGCAATCTGATGCAAAGGAAGCACTGTGAGGGCCTGAACGAGTACCATATGATAGAGGTGCATCTAATTTGCTATCTCTCAAAGTCTACACCAACCATTTATGCATAGTTTTTGCCTCCTCTATATGAGCCCTCTCATCAAGTACATCATTTAAATCTGCATAAAAAATGGAATGATTTGGATCATCATGTGGAACTTGTAAAGGTTGAAAAGTTGTCTCATTTAGATAAGCACTTGAATTACCTATAAAAAGAAGAAGAAAAGTGTCATACACATCTTAACTATCTGATGTCTCGTTAGTAAATAAAACTGATGGCTGAATTGCATCTTCCATAAAAACAACATCACTACTTTGTTTAGTCTATGGATGATACATACGATAGTCTTTGCTGCAGATAGTTTTTATCGGAGTGCGAATAAGGCTCAATGCCTCCTTTTAAGAACACAATCGGGTCATAGAATGCACATACATGGTAAAAGAGATGGATTTATTCATATATTGTGAACATGTGACATTACATTCATATAATGATGTCTTATTTATTCAGTTTCTGCTCTGCATTTGTTTTTATAGTTGGATTGAATACTATGTAATTAAGTAATGAATTAATGCATATGTATGTAGTAGTCAAGAGGGTGGCTGTGCTATGACAGGAAAGAAATGATATCCCTTTTGTATCCATCCATAAATGGATATTTACAATATACATTCATGCATAAATATTTATAGATGCTAACGTTCATATATGGCTTTAAAAAATTAAGGAAAGAAATGATATTCCGTTTGTATCCATCCATAAACGGATATTTAGAATATACATTCATGCATAAATATTTATAGATGCTAAAGTTCATATATGACCTTGTTTTTTCCATGGCCTCCTGATATTTTTCAAGGCTCTTTGTCCCATTGTGGTACTTGTGTTTATCTATTTCAACCTGTTCAATATCATATTTTTTTCATTTACCTCAACTAGCTTATTATTTGTTGATGCAGGTACTTGGATCCAGAGTATTTCTTACGTCGTCATCTCACAACTGCTAGTGATGTATATGGATATGGTGTTGTCTTGCTTGAACTCATTACTGGTCAACTTTCCATTGACCATAAGCGTCTTGAAGACTACAATCTTGTTGCATGGGTAAAGCGTTTAACAATCACATACATGCTTGAGCTTATCTGCAGTTAATGGCAGCTAATTAGATTTAGAGTTACATCATGAACAGCAGACTTAATTAGATTTAGAGTTACATAATCAACAGCAGAGTTAAGATGAAGGGACATGTCTAACTATGATTTCTTTGTTGGAACAGTTCAAGCCAAGGGTAGTAAAACTATGTCTAACTATGATTTAGAGTTACATAATCAACAGCAGAGTTAAGATGAAGGGACATGTCTAACTATGATTTCTTTGTTGGAACAGTTCAAGCCAAGGGTAGTAAAACAGGGAATTCAGGCGGTCATAGATCCACGGTTAGGGTCAAATTTTCCAGTAGAAGCCTACGAAGAGGTTGCAGAGATCGCAATGAATTGTACTGCTTTTGAAAGAGGCGACAGGCCTACAATGCAGGTGAGCAGTGTAAATGTACTGAATCATTCCTAATGTCAAGAAAATAGATGCAAAACCTTCAGAATTCATTTAAGAAGCAACGTATCTCTCAAAACAATTGTGCATTTTTTTGTGTTTATCTCTTTATGTTTAAAGCATGAGTTTAAGAAGGCAGATGTTGACTGATAGGATGGATATAGAGATTTATGTTTCGTATGATGCTTATTTTGTAGTTTATAGCGAGCAAGTTGGAGCAAATATTGTCTGGTTTAATACCTCCCCCAGAACACTTTCAACCTGTATCTTCTACATTTGAAGGAAAAGCATCCAGCATGGAAGTGTCTCCTGCGACAAGCAGAACGGGTGCCACAGGAGAGCCTCTTTTGACTGACATAAGATTGGAGTCAGCGTTCAATGGCACTACAGTTGCGCCTCGTTAATTATACATCTTTCTTCTAGTCACTGGATGAGCTGTGCTGCATCTGTACTCTATGGAGTCATTCTAAGTGATGTATGAACCTTCGGGTCTTCAAAGACATGGTGGTTGTGTAAGTCTTCGCATCTTACATACGTACAGTAATAGTAGTATATACGTATGACAACAATTATGAAATTTCCGTCGGATATTGTTATGTATTGCGAGAAAACTTTGAATAAATACTTCGTGCTCTGCAAGTTCAACGGCTCAGACCACATACTAGATGTATTATTATTCACCGGGCTCACGTAGCTCTCTACGATCTTGAAGTCAAAATGCAACCGTATTTTTTAACTGATGACATTTGTAGCAAATTCTACGCATAAATAAAATTGATTGCAACCTTTAAATAGTCATTAATGTACAACGTATGTCAGATATTGGTATATTTACCTTTGTTTCCTCTCGATCTAAACATACATTCTGCTATTTTTGTCTCAAAAGGTCCAATTATGTTCAACCGAGAGAATAAAAAACAGATTTGTATCGTGCTAAGTAATGTTCTGGAAAGTTACGATGAAACTTCCCTACTCAGCGATGACAACACTATTTAAGACTTTTTGTGTAGTGACTATTCTCCAACATGTTCTTATAGGATCGTGTTATTTTTTGATCATGATGTCGCCTCTGGTAATTCATTAAAGCTATGGCGCTATGATGCCTCTATCACCGTCATCATTGTCTTCTTCATAGTGCAAAGACGAGAGAGAGAGAGAGACACAGAGAGAATTACGGATAAGGTACCGCTTCACTGCAGTGGTATATTCACATATTAAGTTATTTTGGTTTTTACATAAAAGATGCCACGTCATCAATTCTCCCCCTTAAGCTCAGAATGAGCTTGATACAAAATGAAAGAAATGCATATGTCCATACAAGATGAAATAACATGAAATGAAATCTAAATACAAACTAAAGCTTCCTAACTCCTAAAGCTTCTCTGAAGTAGATGAACTTGTCTTTGGGAAGAGCTTTGGTGAAGATATCCGCCACTTGTTCTCCAGTGTTGATGTGAATCATCTCCACTTCTTCTTCGATGACCTTCTCACGAACAAAATGATAATGAACTTCGATGTGCTTCGACCTCGCATGATGAACTGGATTCTTTGATAACATTATGCTGCTCACATTGTCACAATAGATAACCATCTTTTCGTCGATATAGACTCCCATGTCTTCAAGTAGGTACTTAATCCATGTTTCTTCACAAAGGGCTTGTGTAATGACTCTATATTTAGCTTCGGTACTTGACAAAGCGACGGTTGGTTGCTTCTTGCTACTCCATGAAATGATTGCACTTCCAATCAAAAATAAAAATCCACTCGTTGACCTTCGATCCATGATATTTCCTACCAATCGGCATCTATGTATGCATATATACATGGTTGAACTTTTCTCTCATAAAACAAGCCTAAGTTGCATGTTCCTTTCACATATCGCAATATGTGTCACACTGCATCCAAGTGCACTCTACATGTTTTATGCATAAATTGACTCACCAAACCAATTATAAAACTCAAATCCGTTCTTGTCTTTGTTACATAAATCAAATTTTTAACCATGTTTCTATACACATTGGCATCATGCAAGTACTTCCCATCATCTATAAGTTTAGCATTAGCATCAAATGGCAAATCAACAGGTTTGCAAGCACTCATACCAAATCTCTCAAGAATTTCTAATATATAATTGCATTGTATCATCCAAATTCTCTCTTGCATTGAAATTACTTCAATTCCCAAAAGTATTTTAGCTCTCCCAAATCTGACATCAAAAATTTAGATTTCAGTTGCTTTTTGAAATCAACAATCCTCTTCTCATCATTCCCAATAATGATCAAATCATCGACATAAATCACTAATAGAATCGTTTCACTTCCTTGATTCTATACAAATAGTGAATAATCAGCCTTTGATTGCATAAATTTTAGATCCAAGAACTTCTTTGTGAATCGTTCACACCATGCTCTCGATGCTTGTTTCAAAATATAAAGCGCTTTCTTTAATTTGCATACATAGTCATGATACTTTGGATGCACATAACCTTCTGGTTGCTACATATAGAATTCCTCATGCAATTCGCCTTAACATCCATTAGATACAATTTCCAATTGTTCATAGCAACCCATGCAATCACGCTTCTCACCATTGTCATTTTCACAACTATACTAAATGTTTCATCATAATCCAATCCATATACTTGTGCATATCCTTTTGCAATTAGACATGCTTTAAATCCTTCCAATGAACCATCACTTTTGCACTTCACTTTGTACACCCATTTTCATCCAATAGCTTTCTTATTTCGTGGCAATTTCACTAAATCCCATGTATCATTCTTCTTCAATGCATTCATCTCATCATCCATTGCTTTGCACCAATCTTCACTTTGTGATGCATCATGAAAATTCTTTGGTTCGTCGTGCTTGATTCTCTCTATCATGTATGCATAATGAAGCTTCATAGACTTATTGTATAGATTCAATCTATCCACAGGATGTCTTACTCTCGTAGATCGTCTCAAAGGTGTTTCTTCATCTGATCTTGAGCGTGTCTCTTTCCTTGCATGTGGAGGAACATATTTCTCCTTCATATTTTTCAACATGCTAGGCATAACTATCTCATCATCAATATCTCAATCAAACATGTACGTATCTTTTCTTTTCTCCTTTCTTCTTGCATAGTCCTTTGCATTTTCACTCCATGATGTTTCATGTGTAGGAAACTCATATGAACCATAGTCTTGGCTTTCTTCATGGTCAAAATATCTTCGACTTGTTTCTGGCTCATCATGAACATTATGCATAGAATCATGAATATCATCCTCTATCACAACCATATATTTAGGTTACTATACATCATCATTCTCTATCACAACCATATCATTCTCTATCACAACCATATCTTTAGGTCACAAAATATCTTCGACTTGTTTCTGGCTCATCATGAACATTATGCATAGAATCATGAATATCATTCTCTACCATGATGCATTTTCATCAAGTAGAACATCTCTGCTCACTATACATTCTTTTGTTATGAAATCTATATCCTTTCTTCTCTTCTGAGTATCAAACAAATATGCACTTTTCAGATTTAGCCACAAACTTGTGTCTCAACTGACTAGGCATGTGTGCATAACAAATACTTCTAGAAACTCGTAAATAGCTCACATTTGGCTTATGCTTCCACAGTCTCTCATAAGGAATGAGATCATGAACCATGCCTGTTGGAGCTCTATTTATAACATGCACAACCATATGATAAGCTTTTGCCCAAAACATATGTGGCATGTTCATTTCATTCAACATGGCTCTAGCAACTTCCTCAATCACACGATTTTTACGTTCTGCAATACCATTTTGTTGTGGTGTGTATCTACAAGACAATTGCTTTATGATTCCATGATCATTAAGGTATTGATCAAATTCTCTTGAGATATATTCTTCCCCAGAATCTGATCGTAGGCATTTTATGTATATACCCAATTGCTTTTCAACCATGTTTTCGAATCTCACAAAGCACTCAAAAACTTCACTCTTATGCTTCAGAAAATAAATCCATGTATATCATCTATAATCGTCAATGACTATCAAAAAGTATAGTGAGCCACCTATTGATTTTGTTCTAGCAGGTCCAACCACATCACTATGGATTAGTTCTAGAGGTCTCCTTCTATGAATTTCTCTTCTTGGAAACTTCATACGTTGATGTTTTCCAAAAGCGCATGCTTCACAAATTCTTTCAAAGTTCAAATGACCAAATTTTGGTAATCCACGCACTAGCATTTGCTTTTCCATACACTTCAATTTCCTCAAATTGATATGAACAATTCGTTTATGTCATAATTCAGTTATATCTGAGTATTCACTATTCTTGGCATACATATTCTCATAAAGAGGTGTTACCCATATCAAACGTGAACAATCTATCCATCTTTTTTCCATGACCAAGAAATTTTCCTCTTTTTCCATACTTGAAATCATGTATGAAACAACCATGTTTATTGAAAATTACCTCCATGTCTTCATCCACAAGTTGACCAACCCAAACTAGATTCTTTCTGATGCTAGGCACATGTAAGACATCACTTAATGTGTTTCAAACACCATTTCTTTGTACTAGGGGTACATTTCCAACATCGTTAATCAAGTGTAAGGTATCATCACCAGTTGCCACATACTCTTTAGTCTTGAAAGACTCTTTTGACTCAAACCAATCTCATATGCTCATTGTAATAGGACTGAGTATAAATGTTTGTGAATGGGTGAATTCTATTAAGTCAAGTGAGGCATCCTTAGTGTAGGCCATAGAGAACACGATAGTCTAGTTCTATCACAAGAACTCCTCGATAAACCATAGGTTGGAAGTAGTGATGAAAACTCATGTTTTTTTTATATAGCTATTTCAAAACTTTTAATCATGTGGTATGTGTAGATATATGAACCCATGTATACATTGCGTAATGTCTGTGTGTTTTTATCGTGTGAATATGTATGAGAGCATGGGTGTGCAGATGAATGTGTATTCATGTGAATCCATGAGTGCGTGTGTGTGTGTCTATGCTTGTAAAATGGATGTCCATATGAACCTAATGTGAAAGTGATAAATTCAAAAGTAAAAGTATAATAATCGAACAAGAAACATGAAGCATAGGTGATATGAAGAAAATAAAGATAACGTAAAAATAAGAAAAAGCCACCACCAAAAATAAACACATAGAGGGCATGCAGACACAAGTACTTGGGCTGTGGTAGCTAAAAAAGGGCACGCAAGGGACCAAACTACGCATGACGATCTTAGAGAAACCAACTCTTTTCGGGCGTGCAGAACTCTAGAGCTCATTGTCATGTCTTGTCTGTTCTGATTTTCAATGCTCTGTGTTTGACAGACGTTGAGTCCGATATGTTCTGTAGGCTTCTCAACTCTGTGGACACACATTGAGAAAGGACGTTAATTCTATCTAGCACAGACACTCAAAGCATCTGAGATGTGATCAAATTCTGATTGTTTATGGCTAGAAAATCCAAAGTTCGGCTTCTAGGATTACACATTTCAACATGTTTCGCTTGCAGGTCATATGTATGATCCCCTCTCGTCATCTACCATAGCTCTACGCTATAGCTCATCTTATTCTCTTTCACCTATGTTTTGTTTTCAAGATGTAAACATAGCCACTGAATTTATGTTACGTTCCTTTAGAAGTGAAACACTTCTTGCGCAGATAATCTATAGTAGTTGTCCCTTGTGTGGATAAAGATAGATTTTGTTTGAAATTCTATTTCAATATCAGTACTCGAACATGTTACAAAAAGATGCACGTGTACGTGCGTATCCAAAGATCTCTTTGTTTCAA
>MU260735.1:85000-152500 GCA_020310875.1 Ceratopteris richardii
AGCTTGAAGATAGTACATGATCAGAAGATGAAGACTTGTATGCATATATACATTAGTTTGTAGTTAGCTCATATATACCTTTTGTATGGCCATGAGCTTGTACATATATGCCTATATATACAAGTAAAAAGTCGGGGCAAATATATGAGAGTATGTGAAGAGAAGAAGTAGAAGTCATTAGACACCTTAGAAGTGAAGAATATCTCTCTCTCTCTCATCTAGATGTAAAAGTTTTTTTAAATAGAAGAAAAGGTGCGCCCGATATTTCTTAGTGTTCTCCTTCTATGCTTGAACATTTGAAGAATCCTTTTGGAGGTGTTTAATTGCATATTTAATGAGTCTATGGTTAAATTTTGAGAGCCTAATTGTAAATAGACTGAGAGAATTATGTGTATGAACATTTGTATGTGAGGAAGTGTTGAGTGTCTTCTGAAACAGGCGCAATCTCAATGGTCAAAGAATTGATCAGTTCTTAGTGCACAGTGTAAAGTTTTGCACAAATAAGGAGTCAAAATCTAAGTTGCAAGGTAAGCCATCTATGGCTAAAAGCATTCGCTTAAACAGGTTCTAGTTTGGGAAAACCACGTGTTAGAGTTGCAGGTGTCAAAATCGACTTTACAGAAGAACAATTTTAGACATAGGTGAACTATTTGATTCATTTCTCAAGATATACTTAATCTTTTGGAATGATTTAACTTAGAGAAGGTGCGTAACTGTAGATGAAACCTTGTGCAAATTTTTATCAAAAAATTTACACATTTGATCAGTCAATGAATAAATTAGGTGCAACTGACTTTCTGAATATCAACTTACTTCACAGTTTGTTCAAGATTTTGATAATTGAGTATTAATCCTCCAAATTGGTAAAGGTTTTAAGGTATTCTTGACATAGAGGTGCTCTAACATCAAGGATAGCTTGTTCTTTTGGATACTAACACTCTCCATTAGAGGAATCAGAGCAAGAATCATCAAAATTGAAGAAAGGAGGACCTCGACTGCTGCAGTCATAAAGAAATCAACACTTGGAAGGTTCAAAAGGTGAAAGCTTGAGAAGGAGGCCTGGAGCAATCAAGAAGATCAAAAGGAACTTCATTCGAAGTAAAGGTACACTTATTCCTTAAAGGTTGAAGATTTTTATACATGGGTGAAGAAAGGATGGGAGATTCTCTTCAGATAGAGAAATTGGATAGAGAAAACTATCCAACATGGTCAATGAGGATGGAAGCTCATCTCATGAGCAAAGACTTTATAGGTTACATTAGAGGTGAAGACGAAAAGCCACAATTTAGAGATGCTAGTGTTCCAACTAGAGATGAACTATCAAATTTGAAGAATTGGATGAAGAGAGATGCTCAAGCAAAGAGCATTATCTACATGGGTGTCAATGACTACTTGCTACCTCATATTAGAGGTCTTGAAAGTGCAAGTGATATATGGAATGTTTTGGAGGAGCATTTCCAAAACACTACAAAGTCAAGAAAGGCATCTTTGTGGGCAGAGTTTACCACATTCAAGAAGAAGGCTTCTCAATCCATTTCAGATTATGTAACAAGGATAAAGGACATTGCAAATGCATTAGGAGCAGTTGATGAAGATATAGAGGAGGATAAATTTGTAAGGAAAATTCTCAGAGGTTTGAGAGGAGATGAGAAATGGAAGCCATTCATTTTGTCTACTGAATTATCACTAGATCATTTCACTCCTGATTTGAATCAGTTGCTAGGACACATGCTAACTTTTGAGCAAGATGTCAAAGGTGATGGTGATAAAAGTGCAGATCAAGCAATGTATTCAAAAGATAAGAAGAAGAATAGCAAAGGCAAGCAACAAACAAATGAAGATGAAGGCACAACTAGTCAAGCTAACTTCCTAAGAGGAAGACAAGGTGGCAAAGATAGAGAAAGAGGTAGAAGCAATAAAGATGGAGCCAAAAGTTTTTGGATCTATGGTAAGACAAATCACTTAGCTCATGATTGTTGGCATAATACTCAGAATAATGGTGGATATAATCAGTACTTTAATCCAAGAGGAAGAGGTGGCAGAAACCAAAGAGGTAATTTCAAAGGTAGAGGTAGTAGAGGTTACTTTGGAGGAAATTGTTTCACGATAAAAAGAAGGAAGACTCTTCACATTGAAGATTCAAGGTAATGTTGGTCATGCCTTGTTCACTTATGGAGGACAGAAGGTCTCTGAGTTAGATCTTTGGCACAAAAGGCTTGGATATTTCAATGAAAGAGGTATTAAAGATATGGTTAACAATGGTTCAGTACTTGGATTGCCTAATGTTGCAGGTCAACATATGACATACAAATGTGAGGCATGTCAATTAGGTAAGGCTCATAAGAAATCTTATTCCAAGCATGGTTTTATGTACTTAGAGAAGCTTGAATTGGTACATACAGATGTGTGGGGACCTTCAAAGGATTTCAATATTGGGTTCAAGATATTATGTGATTTATGTTGATGATGCTACCAGGTGGATCACTATCTATGTGATCAAAGCTAAGTTAGAGGTATTCCATACATTTAAACATTATCATGTGTATGCAGAAAAGAATCACAGGTCAAAAGTTGAAGAGACTAAGATGAGATGGAGGGGGAGAGTATTTCTCTAATGAGTTCAGTGACTACTTATGGAATGCAGGTCTAAAAAGGGAAGTTACGTGTAGGTACTCTCCTCAACAAAATGGTGTAGCAGAGAGGAGGAATAGAACTCTTGTTGAGTTTGCAAGACCCATGATGAAGGAGAAAAATTGTCCAAATTATTTGTGGGCTAATGCTGTAAATACGGCTACATATTTGGTCAATAGGTTACCATGTAAATCTTTGCAAGTTATGACACCATATGAGGCATGGTGGGGTAAGAGACCTACCTTTGATCATTGCAAAGTATTTGGATGTTTGGCTTATGCATATGTGCCATCTCAATTGAGGCATAAATTGGAACCTAAAGTAGAAAAGTATGTGTTCATTGGATATGATGACAAGCAGATGGGTTATAGGTTGTGGATTCCATCCACAAAACAATTTCTTGTATCAAAGGATGTTACATTTGATGATCAAGGTACTTGGTATGCAGGTACAATCAATATTCATGCAGTTGATGAAGAAATTGTGAATTAGAAGAAAGGTAAATCAAAGGTTCAGATATTTGATGAAGAAGAGAATAATGAAGTACAGGATGAAGTTGAAGAAGTTCCAAGGTTTGATCCAGAATGTGATGCACCAAAAACCTCAAGAAGTGAAGAACTCAGAAGGTCATCAAGACACAAATGGCAACCTACAAGGTATAGATATGACACTTCTTTTTTGGCTACTAAAGATTATGCTTACATGGTGAAAGCAGATGAAGACCCTTCTACATATGAAGAGGCAAAAGGTAAGGAAAATTGGGAGAAAGCTATGCAGGAAGAGTATGATGCATTGATGGAAAATGAGACTTGGGATTTGGTTCCTAAACCAAATAGTCAGAAGATCATTGGATGCAAATGGGTCTACAAGACAAAGAGGTATGGAAGTGTGTCTAAGTATAAAGCTAGACTTGTTGTGAAAGGGTTTGCTCAGACATATGGTATAGACTATGATAAGACTTATAGTCTTGTGGCAAAGATGACAACCATCAGGACACTCATAGCCATTGCTGCATTACTTAGATGTGAAAAATGCTTTTCTTAATGGTTATATTTCAGATGATGTTTTCATGGAGCAACCACAAGGATTCATAGATAAAAGGTATCCACATCATGTATGTAAGCTCAAGAGACATAATTATAGACTTGTGAAGTTCTTGAAGGAACTTGGTTTCCAAGTATCTAAAGCATATAGTATCTTGCTTATCAAAGCAAATGATTATGGGCTCATTTATATGTGCATATATGTTGATGATATAATCCTTACAGGTACAGATGAGAAGAGCATACAAAGCCTAAAGAAGCAAATGGAGAAAGAATTCAAGATTAATGACTTCGGAGACTTGTCATATTTCTTGGGCATGGAGATCTCATATACTCAACATGGAGTATATGTAACTCAAGAAAGCTATTTGAAGAATTTGTTGATCAAGTTTAAAATGGAAGATTGTAGGCTAGCACCCACTCCAATGGAGGTGAATCACAAATTAAGCAGATATGGAGGAGAAGAATTCAAGGATATGAAGTTGTATCAAAGTCTGGTTGGTAGTCTTATCTATGCTACATTAACTAGGCCTGACTTGTCATATGTAGTAGGAGTGTTGTCTCAGCTCATGCATTATCCTAGGAAAGAACATTGAATTGCATGACAAAGGGTGTTGAGGTACATGAAGGGTACACTCAAAGAAAGTTTGTATTAGGGTTTTACATCAGATACAAACATCAAGATATAGTGATACAGATTGAGCAGATAATCCTGATGATAGGAGATCAACATATGGATACTTGTGTTATGTGGGAGATAAGTTAATCTCTTGGTGTTCAAAGAAGCAACACACAGTTTCTTTATCATCTACAGAAGCAGAGTATAAAGGTATGGTTGAAGTTGCAAAGGAAGTCATATGGCCAAAGACTCTTATGAAGAGTTTTGACATCATTTAGAGTACACCCACTATTCATGGAGATAACATGAGTTCATTGTATTTAGCTACTAGCCCTATTTTTCATGCCAGGACTAAACACATTGAGATTCAGTATCACTTTCTAAGAGAGAAGGTGATGAATAAGGAGATTGAAGTCATACATACTTTAACAAAAGATCAGATTGCTGATATGTTAACAAAAAGTTTGGATCGACCAAAGTTACAGAGATTCAAAGACATGGCAGGTATAAAGAAGATAGAGAAAACCTCAATTGATGATTGAGGGGGAGTTGTTGGTGCAAAGAAATCACCAATTGATGTTTTGGATGAAGAATTGAAGACAAAGATTGAAGAAAAGATTAATCTATGAAGCTTGAAGATGGTACATGATAAGAAAAAGAAGACTTGTATACATATGTACATTAATTTGTAGTTAGCACATATATACCTTTTGTATGGTCATGAGCTTGTACATATATGCCTATATATACAAGTAAAAAGTTAGGGAAAATATGTGAGAGTATGTGAAGAGAAGAAGTAGAAGTCATCAGACAACTTAGAAGTGAAGAAGATCTCTCTCTCATCTAGATGTAAAAGTTTTTCTGAATAGAAGAAAAGTTGTGCAGGATATTTCAAAGTGTTCTCCTTCTATGCTTGAACATTTCAAGAATCCTTTTGTAGGTGTTTAATTGCATAGTTAATGAGTCTATGATTAAAGTTTGAGAGCCTAATTATAAACAGGCTGAGAGAATTATGTGTAGAAACATTTGTATGTGAGGAAGTGTTGGGTGTCTTCTGAAACAAGCATAATCTCGATGGTCAAATAATTGATCAGTTCTTAGAGCACATGTTAGCCTTTTAAGCCCAAGGAAAAGATGATTGTGGAAGCCTTTATTTTGCTTAACCCTCGCAATCGGTCTATTTGAATTACCTGGAGCTCATAATTATCTCGCAATGGATTCTTCCTATGTCTATGCACTAGCTCATATGCTTCCTGGCAAACGCACCAAAATGATAGGGTCTTGAGCCCAAGGAAAAAGTTGTCAATATATGTGTATGGTTTGCCTAATCTGCTTGAAATCAGCCTATATAACCTCCTCTAAGTCCTCGATAAGGCTCAAACATAGGTGTAGAAAAGGAAAGGGTGAAAACCCGAATACACATACAACCCGATACCCGATGCCAAGGTTGATCCTTGCAAGAACACTTTCTCCCCGCTCACACTTCCTATCAACTTGAGTCCCCTCTCCCTTCTCTCTCTTGCTCCTTTCTCTTCGGATTTTTGTCAAAGGGCTACTATACGCCTCTCTTGGCAAAGATCTCCCTTTAGCTCATCGCTCGCAAATGTGAATATAGACAGAAAACATTGTTAGCAAGACACCTTTCTTTCTAAATGGCCATGCCAATGGGACTATGTATTGTGCAACGTGAACTCATATGTCAATTCATTCTCATTTCCCAATTTTCATATGCATTAGTTCTCCTTACCATTGCGCAGCAACAATCAAACCTCATGGTATAAGCTCAAGTGAACACATTTACTTAGAAATCTGCAATTACAACTTCATTTAAACATCATGCTAACGGAAGTCGCTTTTGAGAAGACACACACAATAAGATTTAATGAGCATGAATCTAGATTCAATCAAGAGTAAAGAAGTGATGATTACCTATTGTTTTGCAGTTGTTAGAACACTATCGAGTAAGGTCACCTCCCGCAATCGTTACTGAATTAATCACACAAGGTCTCACTTTATGAATTTGCATATGCAATTGGACATCTATGTGCGTTTATGAATTTGCATATGCAATTGGACATCTATGTGCGTCTGAACAAGACTATTTGTCTTACGAGTCAAATAACAAATCTAATCCTCGTACAATGTGAGCCCATTTTAATCTATTGCGTCTTCTCAACTCAGACTTGGCCAGGATTGTAATTGTTGATGTTAAATCCAAACAAAAGAAGGGTTTTCATCCTAAGAGCAGATGGATGCTTTACAGGGATCTAGGAGTAGATTGAAATGCTAATCAATTCAACAGAATGTCATCGGAATGCCTGTCAACATCTCCTACACACACACACATATATATGCATATGTATTAACTTATATGTTGCGTCTACCAAGAACAAGTGATAAGAACATGCCACCAGTCACATCTACAAAATGTATTACGAAAAAATTGTAGGCCAACCACTTGGATAAGTAATCACAGAATAGAAGAATAGGTGCATACTCAAATTTAAGGCTTTCAAGAATGAAAAAATGCTAGAGTATTTTCATATTACTGCCACGACCCATAGTCAACCGTAAGAGCAATCTACAATTGGGGTTTTTGCGCATGGCATCCAAATGCCAATATCTAACAGATTTGGGTATCAACCAATGCACACAACTCATCCATAGGTCCCATCCCTATCATCATACATACACAGCCAGACATACTCCTATTCCTACGGATGTGCTTCCTGATCGGCACCCCAAGACATAGCACAAGGATGTGAAATCCCACAATAGGAAGTTACATGCTTTGTGTAATTCAGCAGGTCACTATTTCTGCAATTCGCATACACATGGAAGTAATATGAATGCCATTTAACTGTTATACAGAGCGACCGACAAACCAGGCTATAACCATATCGTGAGATGAACCACGATATGTATATGTCCTTATCGTAATCAAGTCCAACAGAGACATAGATAGTTGTTTGAAAGGCTGAGCACCATTAGAGTATGTTTATCGCTGAACGCACAGATGAAAAATACTCAAATAAGTTACCTAATATAAAGTATCACTTACATCTTCTCAGAATCCACCCAGAGGAAATCAGCCACAATGAGAGTATCTCCGCTATCCTTGATAGGTGCATTTGAAATATAGACTCATTGCAGTAGATGGAGCACTATCGATGTTAGACCACCCTACACCCAAAATGAAATGTTAGTTGCCCCTGCCTCCTTCTTCTGCTCTACTTTTAGACCACTTCAGCCAGTTCCGTCCATTCTAAAGTACTGCTGAGAATGTGTCGCTCCCCTCGTTCCTCTCTGTTCTCTCCAAATTGTACATCAGCCACTTTCTTTTCTCCTTGGCACCTGTTGTTGTCCGCCTGCGAGCCCCCCTCCGATAGTTTTCTCCAATGTACCACAAAGAGGTCCGATACCTACACCTTCCCCCCCTTCTTCTCAAAAGGTGCTTTCCAATGCCTGCTCTTCCCTAGCTCTTCGTTTACATCCGCTTTTGCAGCTGGCCACCAAAAACGATGAGAGAGCCCTCCCTTTGACACCTGCTGTTCTATGTGCACACCTCTCTGAGAGTGCCCCAACAGTCCTCATTCACTTATGCTACCTGCTGCACACCTGCATGCCAAAAAAATACCCACACACCAAACAAGATAACTTGATGCCTTTTCCCTCAATATGCCAAGCACCCCCCCGACCTCTGTGGTTGTTTAACTGAGTAGTGCCCGATACTCTTCCTTCTCCCAATAGCTCTCTACCTCTACCTTCCCTTCTCTGAATGATCGCCCCCTCGAATGCTCTCCACAGAGCTCTGCACACGGCTGCACATAGCCCACCCAGAATGACAAAAGGCGAGGGGCTCCTGAAGAATCATCAGAGCAATGAACACCCCCCTAAAAATGACAGCCCACGCGCTCCCTGACCATCAGTCAGACGACCATCATCTAACAACTGTTAAAAACTGATGGATTTGCTTTTTCCACTTCATCAAAGAGCACCACACTGTAGGGCCGCCTCCTGACAGCCTCAGTTAATTGGCCGCCCTCCTCGTGCCCATCAATACTCATTGCTTCAATGTTTTATTGCTTTGCAATTCTGCCGATCCTTCCATAATAGGAGTAAGAAAAAAATGCAGTCCGCATTCACTCCCATGTAATATAGCTTACATTTGTGTGAAGCACTCTAAAAATTTAAATCACACTTGGTGTGCTACACCAGATTGTCTCTCCTAATAATCCTGGTTGTCTTGGAATCCCAAGAAGAGGTTAATTTCCATTCCCATCCAAGCACATAATCCAAAATTGCAACCAGACCAAGAGATATTGGGTATAGAATCAAAGCGATCCCAGCCATCCAAGTTGGGAATATTCTTCTAAATGATGGTAGGAGACCCATTACAATGACCACCAAGCATACGATGACAACCTCAGAAGAGAAGTCCCATACACGCCCTCGGAAATAAACCACTGCTAAAAAGATCCCCAAACCCATCGTGTTATTCATCGTGATTCCACTATAGATCTGAGAATATGTGAGAGACATGTTCTTTTTCTTTTTTCGAGCAGCAAAGAGTATGGGTGACACTGCCTCACTGGAGTTTGATGCAAAAGGAAGTAGCACAAAAGAGATGAAAAAAAAGGAAGGGATGTAACTTGCTGTCGAAGGCACCGCGAGCTTGAAAACACCTCTCTCTGAAGTGACTCTCTATCCCCATCCACTGAAAACCATGCATAGCTTCACCCCTATTGCTCTTGATCCTTGTGTCCACATTTGAGTAGATCTTATCATCACCGGCCACCTATTCTCATTGCAAAACACCTATGTCCAAACAAATATTCTCCAAAAATGGAAGCATGTTAGTGCACCAAAACCAACCATTTATTGAGCTAACAGCACAGTGTAAAGTTTTGCACAAATGAAGAGTCAAAATCTAAGTTGGAAGGTAAGCCATCTATGGCTAAATGCATTTGCTTAAACAGTTGGGAGAACCATGTGTTAGAAGTTGCATGTGTCAGAATCGACTTTACAGAATAATGAATTAGGTGCAGTAGTCTTTCTGAATATCAACTAACTTCACAGTTTGTTCAAGATTTTGATAATTTAGTATTAATCCTCCAAATTGGTAAAGGTTTTAAGTTATTCTTGATATAGCGGTGCTCTAACATCAAGGATAGCTTGTTCTTTTGGAGATTAGCACTCTCCATCACTTGTATATATGCATATTGCCCTAATGGGCTACTTATCTTTGTACATTCTCTAGTAATACATTCAGTATTGTGTGCTGTGCTCCAAGCTTCTTCTTCTTCCTTGTGCTATCCGCATGCTTCCGTAGATCTCTATCTCGAACAATTGGTATCAGAGCAAGTCGCCACTTCATCTAAGGCGTCGTCTACACCTCTCCGGTTGCAGTCTCAGATTCACACGAAATTTGGAGAGCATACTCAAAGTGTTTCAGAGATCAAAACCGATTCGCTTTGTGGTGTGGAAATCGTGAACTGAGCTCATTTCGGCCTTTGAACGCACTATCACAATGCTTGTGTAGGCTATTTCGTCTTTTTGTACCGAAGGTATATACCTCTTTCTGTTCGCCAGTATAAGCATCTCGAAGTCTGCTAGAGGTTTAGAAGAACTTGTCTAGGCAGTTCTGTTCAACTTTTTGAGATACAATCAATTTTTTGCATCAAGGTATTTTAATCACCAGCCATAGCTAAAAGCAGTGATGTATTCCATATGTTGGCTGTTGAGGATAAGTTGGATGGGCTTATATGATGTGACATGTATTAGTTGCAAAAGGACTGTGGAACATTATGCAGGGTGTTGAAAAACGTCCTATCACACCTGCAACTGTTACAACAACAGGTACTGAAGTTGATGCAGAAGGTGTTGAAGATGATGATATTCTGCATATTCCTGTTTGTGCTGCGGTTTCTATTGCACCTACTATAGAGCAGATTCGTTGGGATGGTAGAGATGCCTAGGCACATGCATTGATAGATTTGTCTACCAAATGTGCCATTATCCTTCACATTCGCTCTTTGCAAGACAGCTAACGATGCTTGGGATACACTTACCACATTCTACCAAGCTAGGAATGAGGCTCGTGTTGCTTACCTTCAAAAAGAGTTGGAGAGTGAGCACATGAATGAAGATGATTCTATGGATAGTTTTCTAACAAAGATCAAAGACTTAAAGGAACAATTGATTTCTGCTGATGAGGTTATACCAGATACCTCACTTGTGCTGACCGTTCTGAATGGTCTTCCTGATTCATATCAGAGTTTTGCTTCTACTCTTCGGTTGATGATGAAAGGCAATTCAAATGCCTTATCATTTGAGGAGTTAGTCTCTATTCTGTTGCACGAAAATCAGTCTAGTCAGAACAGGTCCATTATGTGTGTTGCACATCAAGCTTTCCTGGCTACTCAGAAGGGCAAAGGAAAATGGAGCTCTTCTACTAGTAAGCAGAAATGTGCAAATGCTGCACATTCGAAGAACCAAGATAAAGATGAGAAGAAATCAGAAAAGCAAAAACTATTTTGCAAGTACTGTAAAGGGAGTGATCATATCATAAAGAACTATCCAAAATTGGTTGCTAAAGAGGCAAAGAAGAAAGAGGCTGGAATGGTTGTTGGAGAGGCCTCTACACCAAAAATAGAGTCTGCTAATCTTGTACAGGAAGAAGAATGGGTGTTTACTACTATCTACACTTTTGACCCATCTTTTCATGAGCAGTGCATGTCTGTAGTAGACTTAGATGTTTGGTATTTTGATAGTGGGGCGACCAAACATATTACCTCGCAGCGCAGTTTCTTCTCTTCAATCGAGTCTGCCTCTATAGGGAATACTGTTACATGCACCAACAACTCCTCTTATCCTGCTATGGGAGTTGGTAAGATCATTTTGACTATTGCTGATGGTAGTTCTTTCACTTTGTCAGATTCTTTATTTGTGCTAGGAATCAAGAAAAACCTTTTATCAGTTTCTGCATTAGCCAAGATTGGCTTGGTTGTGAAATTTATTGATGACAGGTGTTGATGAGTCCTAATGGCCCAAGAGAAAGATGATAATACACGCTTCAGTTTTGCCTAAATTACTCAATTCCGCCCACTTGGCCTACTCTAAGTCACCAAATTATGCACAAATGTATCCGTGGAAGAGAGGAATCAAAATCCTCTAATGGATATCCAATCGTAGATCCCAAACCGTATCTCTCTTTCTTTCCCTCTCTCTCAACTTCGTTCGCTTATGCACACACACACATAGTTATTCCCTTTACCCGATGTTTCTCTCACTCGTGTTCTCATGCCCTTTTTCCCCCGCATGCACTCACTCTATTTCTTTTCTCACTGCTTCACACACTCTCTTATGCACCCGTA
The DNA here is from genome assembly GCA_020310875.1 of Ceratopteris richardii. NCBI lineage: Eukaryota > Viridiplantae > Streptophyta > Polypodiopsida > Polypodiales > Pteridaceae > Ceratopteris > Ceratopteris richardii. The sequence goes on from MU260735.1 coordinate 96,670, forward strand.
CACTCACACCTACGGCACATCTCACATACACCCACATGCACAACTTCTTACTCACACTCTCTTTTCGATCCCAAATAGGATCGCCAAATGGATTAGTATGCGAAGCCAGAGAAGAGACGCTTACATGCAATTAAAATTCAATGGATTTCCTATATTTTGGTCACCCTATTTATCCCATAGGCACTGCTCATATGCCATGGATGAATTCTGAATTTATAATGGGATCACAAGGGGTTAATGTATTGGGTCACGCTGGGAGTTGAAGGTCAACATAAATTATGGAGTCATATGAAGAACCAAATTCATTCTCCGATGCTTTCATCCTCAAGGATAATCACTCTTAAGGTGTCATAAAGTCGTAATTACATCAGCATGCCTACCATGAGGAATACTTTTGAGGCAGTTTTTGTCAATTTTTGAGATCCCTAAGAGGCACAACGCATTATGCTCTTCTATGATTTTCACAATATCAACCACCAATATGGTTTTCCAATATAGTATTGTATGCATCATAATCTTAGACTTTGCTCACATCGAATATTCACAAAAATTTGCGCTACAATTTGTTTCATATCGTTACTCGGTTACAAATTCTATGTTTCTCTTCTCAATGCTAACCCCCAAATTTGATATTAAATTGATGCTCGATAGCTTATAAGCAGTGTTGCACTGTAGAGAAAAGTTTGGAAATGTAAAGGTACATAGGTGCTTCAGGTGAGATCAAAGCAAGATGCATTCACATCAAAATCATTGATCTTAGAATTTTGCCCTTAGAAAACATGTAACGCAGACCATGAACACTTCATTTTTTCATGCCTTTCAAATGGGCAGAGACAGTAAAACCACATGGATGCTCAGTGCACATTGATTTGATTGCAAGTAATAAGCAAAAGTACCATCTGAGAACTTCCAAGAGGTTATGTGAAGTTAAACATACAAATAAGTGCAATTCTCATATAAAGAGCAACTTCAACTACAAAGAGTTAACAGTAATCCGCAATTTTACCTGATAAATGAAAGTTCCCAGAAGATTTTTCAGATGCATGCGAAATAACAAATGGACAAATTTTTCTTTTCTCTTCTGGCATTTAAATTTGCAAATAAAATGAAACCATTAATTCAATTGGCGTTGAAGCTGAGGACTGGCTTTTTCTTCATGCGAAAGTGAGGTTAAAAACACATGCAGGACGAATTCTAAATCAATGCATGCAACATCTCTATAACTGCAAGCTTACCGAAATCAACCCAAATAACATGTTAACACTTTCCTGTTTCAAAGCTCGCATCCAGTTTTGATGTCCAAACATAAGCTCTAGCAACAAGCCTTTGAAAAAATCATTTCCCTTTCTTGAATTTGTTGTTGACAAAGCTTTACCGTAACTTCCAAAGGGGAACAAAATTCCAAGTTTGCCTTGATGCGCCCATATGGTGTCTTTCCTCGAGAAAATTCTTCTGCTTTACAAAGAACATATTTCTAAAACTCTGATCCTCCTCAGGTGCAACAACTTTGTCCCATCGTGATTGCTTCTTTTCGATCAAGTATTCGCTTATGGACTCATCATAACATGAAATCCTCATTCAACTATACCCTATCTTCGGCATGATCAAAGAGAGAGCAAGATTTCCAATATGGCTTCACACAAAAAAAAGGAAAACAATACTTCCTTGCTTTCAAAGCTCTCCTCCTTTGTTGATGGGTAAGTGCCTTTTTCTTTAACCACTGTGGATCTTTGATTCCCCTTTTGTTTTTGGGACCTCACATGCTCCCACTCCCCTTCAGCAGTCAACCCCGTGCAGGATTTTTTCTGTCCAACAGACTCCTCCCTTTTCCTTTTGACCTCTCCCCTGATGCTCCTTAGACAACCTTCATGCAGCCCCTTCACGTCTTCCCTTGTGACACTCGAATCAAGCTCCCCCTCGAAGAAGAGAGCCCCCCCCCCCCCCTTCTACTCTGAAGCTTTTGTGCACGTGTGCAACACTGTAAGCATTTCCCTTTGCGTTTCTCCAAGTTAGACCGACATCGTGATAAGTATATGCAACAGAACATAGCATTATATATCTGACACCAGCTGAGAAGTTTTTCCCTCCTCGTGCAACACACAGAGCAAAATACAAACAGTAAATGAACTCTCAAGAAGACTCAGTATGTTGGTGCATGACAATCATCAATTGAAGGATTATGAAGAAATGAAGTCAAGGAGTCAAGAGGAGAATAAATTCAGAAGGTTGAAGGAAGGATATTTTTCAAGAATCCAAAGATGTGTACACATATGTACATTAGCTGACTTATACTTTTGTCTAGTCATACACTTGTATATATTCATCTATAAATATGTTGGAAAATGTCGGGCAAATAGAGCAGAAGAAGAATAGAGAATAGGTAGAGAGAAATCAGTTGTAAGAAATGTCATTAGACACATGAAAAGTGAGTGAATTGTCTATACTCACTTAGATGTAATTTTTCTGAGAAATCAAGAAAACTTGCGCCCGATGTTTTGCTGTCTGCTCCTTCTGTGTTTAATCTTTTGAGAAATCCTTCTGCAAGTATCTAAGTCCATAGCTAATCTATCTATGGCTAGATTTTGAGAGGTTAATTGCAATCAGGCTGAGAGAATTTTGTTTAGGAACATTCATATGTGAAAATGTTCTAAGAGTCGTCAAAACTGGCGCAGATTTCATCTTCAGAGAAATGGTCATTGCTCAGTCCACAGTGTAAAGTTTTACACAAGTGAGGGCTCAAAATCTAAGTTGGAAGGTAAGCCATCTATGGCTAAAAGATGTTGATCAAACGGGGTTTACTTTGGGAGAACCAGTGTTAAAAAGTTGCAGGTGTCAAAGTCGCCATTGCAGAGAAGCTGTTTCAGACATAGGTAAAGTGTTTCACACATTTCTCAGTGTGTACTGAATCATTTTGAGAAATTTAACTTGGTAAAGTTGCGCAATCTCAAGGCGAAGTGTTGTACAAAGTTTTATAAAAAAATTTACAGGATTGATTAGTCAATGAGTGATTAATCTGCAGCAGACTTTTCTGAAGAAGTTTAATTTTTCAGAATAATCAATTTTCTGATAAATTGGTGAATGATCTCTAAATTTGGTGGAGTCTAAGGTTAATCTTGATATAGAGGTGATCTAAATTCAAGGTTAACTTGTTCTTTTGGAGATTAACACTCTCCATCAGTGGTATCAGAGCAGGTTGTGTCAAAATTGAAGTGAAGAAGACTCCGACTACTGCAGAAATATAAATCTTTACATCTTGAAGGTGCAAAAGGATAAAGGTTGAAGAAAACTTGAAGGTAGACACATTGAAGATATCAAAAGGATCAGAAGAAGCAAGACTCGATGTAAAGGTACATTTATTCCTTGTAAAGTCTAAAGTTTTGAGAATACAGGTGAAGCAAGGATGGGAGATAGTCTCCAAATTGAAAAGTTGGATAGAGAGAACTATCCTGCATGGTCTATGAGGATGGAAGCTCATCTTATGAGCAAAGATTTGATAGCCTACATTACAGGTGAAGAAGAGAAGCCTAAATTTAGAGATTCTAGTGTTCCAACTAGGGAAGAATTGTCAGATCTAAAAAATTGGATGAAGAAAGATGCTCAAGCAAGGAACATAATCTACATGGAAGTCAATGACTATTTGCTTCCTCACATTAGAGGACTTGAAAGTGCATGTGACATTTGGAATTCTTTGGAGGAGCATTTCCAAAACACAACCAAATCAAGGAAGGCTTCACTATGGGCAGAATTTACTACCTTCAAGAAGAAGGCCTCACAATCAATCTTTGATTATGTGACAAAGATGAAGGACATTGCAGATTCTTTAGGTGCAGTGGATGAAGATATTGAAGAAGACAAATTGGTAAGACAAATACTCACAGGGCTAAGAGGAGATGAGAAGTGGAAGCCTTTCATTTTATCTACAGAACTTTCATTAGATCACTTTACTCCTGATTTGAATCAATTGTTAGGTCATATGCTAACTTTTGAGAATGATATCAAAGGAGATGTTGATAAGAGTGCAGGTCATGCAATGTATTCTAAAGACAAGAAGAAAGCTAACAAGGGGAAGCAACAATCAGGTGAAGAAGAAGGTACTTCAAACCAAGCAAACTTCATAAGAGGAAAAGGAAATGGCAGAAGTAGAGGAAGAGGCAGAAACAACAAAGATAATGCAAGAGCTTGTTGGATATGTGGTAAGACCAATCATCTATCTCATGATTGTTGGCATAATAATCAGAATAATAGTAATTATCAGAACTTTAATCAAAGAGCAAGAGGTGGTAGATTTCAGAGAGGAAACTTCAGAGGTAGAGGTGGTAGGAATTCTTTTGGAAGAGGTGGAGGAAGAAGCTTCCAAAATCAATCCTATAATAACACCTACTACAACTATGCATCAGATCAGAAGGAGGACTCGACTCTTATTATGAATACATGTGAAACCTCACATGAGGACATGAGAGTGTTTTACATTGATTCAGGATGTAGTAATCATTTAAGTGGAAATATTGCTTTGATGACTGACCTAGATCATAATGCAATTAATCATACAGTTCAGACAGGTGATAATACAAAACATAAGGTAAAGTCAATTGGTTCAGTCAAAGCTAAGGATGGGAGCACTCTTCTGAGTAAGGTACTTTATGTTCCCATAATCCCAAAGAATTTGATCAGTGTAGGTCAAATTGTGGAAAAAGGATATGAGGTAAGGTTCACCAATGATGGAGTTTATGTTGAAGACCCTAGTCAAGGGTATAAACAAGTTATTACAGGAAAGAAAGAAGGAAGGCTCTTCACATTGAAGGTACAAGGAAATGTTGGACATGCTATGTTCACATATGGAGAGCAGAAGGTGTCAGAATTGGATCTTTGGCACAAAAGACTTGGACACTTTAATGAAAGAGGTATTAAAGAAATGATTAACAATGATTCAGTGCTTGGGTTGCCTAACATTGCAGGTCAACACATGACATACAGATGTGAGGCATGTCAATTAGGTAAGGCTCATAAGCAATCCTATTCCAAGCATGGGTTTATGTATTCAGAAAGACTTGAATTGGTGCATACAGATGTGTGGGGTCCTTCAAAGGATTTTAGTATAAATGGTTCAAGATATTATGTCATTTATGTTGATGATGCTACCAGATGGATCACAATTTATGTGATCAAAGAAAAATCAGAAGTGTTTAATACATTTAAACATTATCATGCATATGCAGAAAGGATTACAGGTCAAAAATTAAAGAGACTAAGGTCAGATGGAGGGGGAGAGTATTTTTCCAATGAATTCAATGATTACTTGTGGAATGCAGGTATAAAGAGAGAAGTTACTTGCAGGTACTCTCCTCAACAAAATGGGGTAGCAGAAAGAAGAAATAGGACTCTTGTTGAGTTTGCAAGGTCCATGATGAAAGAGAAGAATTGTCCAAATTATTTGTGGGCAGAGGCTGTAAACACAGCTACTTATTTGGTCAATAGATTGCCTTGTAAAGCTTTGCAAGGTATGACACCATATGAAGCTTGGTGGGGTAAGAAACCTACCTTGGATCATTGCAGAATATTTGGATGTTTGGCATATGCATATGTGCCATCTCAATTGAGGCATAAGTTGGAGCCTTAAGGCAGAAAAGTATGTATTCATTGGTTATGATGATAAGCAAATGGGATACAGGTTGTGGAGTCCATCCACAAAGCAATTTCTTGTATCCAAGGATGTTACATTTGATGAGCAAGGTACTTGGTATGCAGGTAAATATAATGTACATGCAGATGATGAAGAAGTAGTGGATCAAAGAAAAGGTAAAGCAAAGATTCAATTACTTGATGAAAGTGAGAACAATGAAGTACAGGTTGAAGTTGAAGAGAGGCCAAGGTTTGATCCAGAATGTGATGAACCAGAGACTTCAAGAAGTGCAGAAGTTAGGAGGTCAACTAGGCACAAATGGCAACCTACAAGGTATAGCTATGACACCTCATTCTTGACTACTAAAGATTATGCTTATTTGATAAAAGCAGATGAAGCTCCATCTACATATGATGAAGCCAAAGGCAAGAGAAATTGGGAAGAAGCCATGCAAGAGGAGTATGATGCATTGATAGAGAATCAGACTTGGGATCTGGTTCCTAAACCTAATAGCCAGAAAATTATTGGATGTAAGTGGGTTTATAAAACCAAAAGATTTGCAGATGGAAGTGTGTCTAGATATAAAGCTAGACTTGTTGTGAAAGGGTATGCACAGACATATGGAGTGGACTATGATGAGACTTATAGTCCTGTGGCAAAGATGACAACAATCAGAACTCTCATAGCAATTGCTGCTTGCAAAGGTTGGAAGTTGTCTCAATTAGATGTTAAAAATGCTTTTTTGAATGGTTATTTTCAGATGAAGTTTACATGGAGCAACCAGATGGGTTCAAGGATCAAGTGAATCCAAATTATGTGTGTAAGCTCAAGAGAGCTTTGTATGGATTAAAGCAGGCCCCAAGGGCATGGAATTATAGGCTTGTAAAATTCTTGAATGATCTTGGATTTCAAGCATCAAAGGCAGATAGTAGCTTGCTAGTCAAAGCAAGTGAAGGTGGATTCATTTATGTTTGTATTTATGTTGATGACATAATACTTACAGGAACAGATGATAAAGGAATACAAATGATCAAGAAGCAGATGGAGAATGAGTTCAAAATCAGTGATTTGGGGAACCTATCATTCTTCTTGGGAATGGAGATTTCTTATACTCAACATGGAGTATATGTGACCCAAGAAAGGTATCTTAAAAATTTGCTAACCAAATTTAAAATGGAAGATTGCAGGGTTGCACCTACACCTTTGGAAGTGAACCATAAATTGTCTAGGTTTGGAGGAGAAGAGTTTAGAGATATGAAACTCTATCAAAGTTTAGTTGGTAGCTTGATTTATGCTACATTGACAAGGCCTGATTTGTCATATGCAGTTGGTGTGCTTTCACAATTTATGCATTGTCCTAGAAAGGAACATTGGATTGCAGGACAAAGAGTACTTAGGTACATCAAGGGTACACTCAGAGAAGGGTTGTACTATGGATTTACTTCTGATACAAGAGTGAAGATATATAGTGATGCAGATTGGGCAGGTAATGTGGATGATAGAAGATCAACACATGGATACTTGTGCTATGTAGGAGACAAATTGATTTCATGGTGTTCTAAGAAGCAACATACAGTTGCTTTGTCATCTACAGAGGCAGAATATAAAGGTATGGTGGAAGCTGCAAAGGAAGTAATATGGCTAAAGACACTTATGAAAGTTTTTGATGTTGTTCAAAGTACCCCTATTGTTTGTGGAGACAACATGAGTTCTTTATACTTGGCAGCTAATCCTGTGTTTCATGCTAGAACTAAGCATATTGAAATACAGTATCATTTTCTGAGAGAGAAGGTTATTGAGAAGGAGATTGAAGTCATACACACTCCTACAAAAGATCAACTTGCAGATATGATGACAAAAAGTCTAGATGGACCAAAGCTACAAAGATTCAAGGATATGGCAGGAATCAAGAAGATAGAGAAGAACCTCAATTAATGATTGAGGGGGAGCTGTTGGTGCATGACAATCATCAATTGAAGGATTATGAAGAAATGAAGTCAAGGAGTCAAGAGGAGAATAAATTCAGAAGGTTGAAGGAAGGATATTTTTCAAGAATCCAAAGATGTGTACACATATGTACATTAGCTGACTTATACTTTTGTCTAGTCATACACTTGTATATATTCATCTATAAATATGTTGGAAAATGTCGGGCAAATAGAGCAGAAGAAGAATAGAGAATAGGTATAGAGAAATCAGTTGTAAGAAATGTCATTAGACACATGAAAAGTGAGTGAATTGTCTATACTCACTTAGATGTAATTTTTCTGAGAAATCAAGAAAACTTGCGCCTGATGTTTTGCTGTCTGCTCCTTCTGTGTTTAATCTTTTGAGAAATCCTTCTGCACGTATCTAAGTCCATAGATAATCTATCTATGGCTAGATTTTGAGAGGTTAATTGCAATCAGGCTGAGAGAATTTTGTTTAGGAACATTCATATGTGAAAATGTTCTAAGAGTCGTCAAAACTGGCGCAGATTTCATCTTCAGAGAAATGGTCATTGCTCAGTCCACAGTGTAAAGTTTTACACAAGTGAGGGCTCAAAATCTAAGTTGGAAGGTAAGCCGTCTATGGCTAAAAGATCTTGATCAAACGGGGTTTACTTTGGGAGAACCAGTGTTAAGAAGTTGCAGGTGTCAAAGTCGCCATTGCAGAGAAGCTGTTTCAGACATAGGTAAAGTGTTTCACACATTTCTCAGTGTGTACTGAATCATTTTGAGAAATTTAACTTGGTAAAGTTGCACAATCTCAAGGCGAAGTGTTGTACAAAGTTTTATAAAAAACTTTACAGGATTGATTAGTCAATGAGTGATTAATCTGCAGCAGACTTTTCTGAAGAAGTTGAATTTTTCAGAATAATCAATTTTCTGATAAATTGGTGAATGATCTCTAAATTTGGTGGAGTCTAAGGTTAATCTTGATATAGAGGTGATATAAATTCAAGGTTAACTTGTTCTTTTGGAGATTAACACTCTCCATCACAGTAAACTGTTGTCAAGTCCTTCAATGCCTTCCTTTCGTTTTTTGAGAAAAAGGACAGGTCCCCCCTTAACTTCTATTGTTGCCCCTTTCAAATGCTGCCCTTCTATGACTTGCACAAACAACACGGAAAAAAAACTGCCTCCCCTATTGTCGGGGACCCAGAAAATAATGAACGAGAGGGAGAGAGTGTGTGTGTGTGTGAAAGGGGGGCGTAATGTTTTTTTTTCCTTTTATTTTCCTTCTTTTTTTTCTTCTTCTTCCCTCCCCACTAACCCACTCTCCTGACATTCTGACACCCTCACACCCCACTCCCCCACTCACATGCACACGTGCACTTTTGTTTTTCTCTTTTTTTATTTATTCTTTTTTTTGTTTTTGTTTTGTTGTTTTTTTTTTCAATATTATTTTCTCATTTTTTTCTTTTTGCACTTTTGTTTTGTTTTTTTAATCTTTTCTTCTTTTTTTTTTCCTCTTTTTTTTTCAACATCCAAAGATATCAATCTTGACACAAGATGCACAAATTAAGGGAACACCGAGTTTGCACCTACAGTACATATACAAGGGCCGATGCATTTTCCTACACACTTTGGTGTTCTCAAGTGATCCTACACACATATGATGGCGTGCACCTAATCCCATATGCAAATGGCATATACAAATACATTTTCATGTATGCCCACCTACACCTCTCCCTATCACACACATCTTTTGCTGTCATTCACTTAGTACAAACGTATCTGCCAATGCAAAACACTTAATCATCCTCATCTGGTTGATTATTTCTTGGTTCCTTGCATCAAAATCACATTAGTAGACCACCCTTTCTACACAATTCAACATGTAACATACTCTCCCCTTCTGCTTGTGAAGTCCTCCTCGACGAGCCAATTAGCACCTGCACTCAAACCATTCAAGTCATGGATAATATATCAATGCATATTCACATACCTCATACTTATCCTATCTCTTTCCACTAGCATACCTGCAACCACACTCAACCCTCATGCATTAGTATCAAAACCAATCACATCACTTACCAATTTCATATACCTTCTCGTACCCTTCTTTGCCATGTCCTCCTGTCTACAACTCATCAAAACATGTTAGACCACTTTTTTTATCAAACATAATGTCAGAATGGAAAGAACACACACACACATCACTCACATCACACATGCAAGCTCATCACACACAATATACATGCAAGCAGAAGACATGTCCACAGTCCCCCTCTCATCATTCCTCTCCATTCACATACAATGTAAACACAAGTAAAAACCGCATCCAATTTTTCTTCTCAATATTCTTCTTGGCCTCACTATCGATTTCCTGCTATTTTTTCATACACACAACATACATTCATGCAAGACCTGCATTTGCTCTTCCTTTTCGCTACTCTGTTCACTTTCCTAATTTCTTTCCCATTTCCACTCGAATCCTCTTATCCATTTTCCATGCCCCTTCAACCTAGGGTTTTCACTACCCACTTTCCTTTCATCGAATCTTTGCTTTTCTTTTTTTGCTTTTCAACTAAATCCATGCTAGGTCACCACCACACGTCTAAACTGATGGATACAAGACAAAGACCACTAAAGCCTAACATGAGCTCACTCTGACAAGATCGCTCATCGTCAACATGCTTCAGGACATTGAAGTAGTTGCACAACCTAAGAACCAAAATGAGCACCTCCCAAGAGTTCGCAGACAAACAAAGCCATTAGCACGCTTGGATCCCTCAAGTCCAAGTCTTCCACAGATATGTTGCAGCCAAAAACCCTAGCCAAGCTTAAGCTTCGATTCCACATGCCTCATCAGGAGTCCACACATTCCCAGATTCCCACAAACCCAGACACATATTCCCATCCGAGCATCATGCTCTCTCATCTCTCTTCTATCCCCCCTCGAGCGAGGAATTTTTCTCAATCATTTTTTTTTTATAATTTTTTTCACATATTTATCCACACTTGCCGGCCTACGCTGAAGCTGGATGCGACTCGTGGACTCGACCACTCGATTGAGTTTGTTCCACCCATCTAACAGCCCAAAGTAGTGCACGACACACAGACAGCTATCCCTATGCAAAATCGACGTCGGTTCGTGGCTTTGACCACCCGGCCAAAGTGGATCCACCCACCTATCAGCCCACATAGGCACATAGCCACATGCACACATACATAAATATATATATATATATATATATATATATATATTATATTCATTTTTTTCATTCCCGCATCTCAAGAATTAGGAGACAAAAGAAAGGATCTTTTCCCAACCATCCCCATCATGACACACACATATAAACTCCCCATGGACATCTCGATGAGACACATCTCCTCTCTGTTGCTACTCAAGCCAAAATCGGGCCACTAATGTCATGGTCAACTTTTCCTCTTGAAACCCGCACACACTAGTTACCTTGCTGACTTGAAAAACCCTAAAAAATATCACTTCAGTCCTAAGCATACGACAGAGTTGATCTGCCCGTCCTCATATCTCTGACTTGCAATCTTGACAAAGTAACCCTAACCAGACCTAAGCTATCCTTACTGACATCCATCGCCTCATTGATTCTCTGCCTCGTAGAGATTCCACCTCAACTGATAGATGACATGGAAAACTACCATTCCCCATTGTGCCCCTCAATGACTCGAGCCTCGCCGCTAAGTCCCTTAATCCTTGCTTGTTGTAATCAATATCACTCTGATATTGGAACATGTCACAGTCAATGCTTCAGAACCGATTCCATATTTGCTTCATTTCTTCGTCCAACTCTTTCATCTTTTTTTCAGATCTGAGGGGAATATCCTTCCTCTTCTCAACTTGAACGGTCAACTTCTCGACTTCCTCTCTAATCGACCTTTCCTCCCAAATCTTACTCATATTTTCTACATCTAGATCATCTACCTTCTTTGACAATTCATTCTTCATCCTTTCTAACTCCGTTCCGAATGCATCCAACCTATCCAACACTGCTTTTAGCTCTTCCTCCATTTTCCCCGCTCTCGGATCCTCTAACTGTCCTCGCATCTCGTCATCTTTTCGATTCATCCAGCTACCGAGCTTGCTACTAGCCTCACATTCTCTTTCTCTACTCGTCTCACTTTCTCATCGCTCTCTGCTTGGGCATTTTTTATTACGTCTAACTCCAGGAGGAAGTCTTCCCTACCTTACCCACTTGGTCATCATATCTACCAATCATCTCTCGCAATTTCTCGATTTCCTTTTCCATTTGATTGACTGTCTGTGCTAGATCATCGTCATATTTAGGGGAATCCTCTTCGATCACAATGCTATGGGAATTGGCTATCATCAAGCCGGTTCTAAGGTCCACGACCTCCTTTCTTGTGTCGTTACTCTTCCTAGCCTCTTTTTCACTCCAAAGCAACTCGACTTGTCCTCTCAGGTTTTCATTTTCCACTTTCAACACTCTACTTATATCTGCCACCACTTGAAATTGCTCCTCCCATTTGTCTAAAACCTCTTCTATCTTTGCTTGATTTTTCTCCAATGTTTCCACCTTGATCCTATCACTATCGCGCTCTTCACGAAGACCAGCCGACATTTTATGATTGCCAACAAACTCTCTTCATCTTTGGCTTTCACATAAAAGGACGAAAGTGACATGCTAACCTCTTGTGCCACATCCTCATCAATAGGAACCTCTTTCACATGACACGCATGCTCGCATAGCTTCTTGTTTTTGCATTCCACGCATCTAGGGACAAAGTCCAATGGGGTGCACACACGAGGGCAATATTTTGCAATGTGCCGGACTTTCTCACAACACCAACACCTAACGAGGTTTGAAATTGGACCTATCCGGCGACATTCGTATACACGATTCCTCATCGGGTGTCCAAACCCGCTTCGCCTTCTAATCCATCTCAAAGTCATCATTCTCGGGCTAATTTCTCGAACATCTAAAACTTGCGTAATTTGCACCATCTCTCTACCTAGATCAACATGCTAAATCTGGGTCGACGAGCCATGTCGCACGATTGGGGCACCGAGCGTACTCGTGGCACGACTTTATAAGGAGTGCCAAGCCACTCCCCAGTAAGATAGCCAAAATGGATAAGGTCTTCAGCCCGTAAATTCTTCGATTAATTGCACCTATATTCAGCTATCTTGGTTCTATTTCTCTTAAATTGCCAAGTTTATTTTACCCTCAAGCCACAATGATATTCGTTGTGGCCCACTTATGGCCCTACATGCACTGGTCTTTTGTGCTTATTTTTCACCTTTTATCTCTCTTTACTCTCTTCCTTATACTCAGTTCTCACTCTCTTTCCTCAGCCTATCCCTTCTTCACATTCAGCCGTGCACAAAAACACTTAGATCACTCTCTATTTCACCTTCAAGCCACCTCTTCTTTTCTTTCTACCTTCTCCTCTCCCTTGACCTTGCTCTCTTCCTCTTACCTTTACTTCTATTCTTCTCTCCCCTTTTTTCCTTTTCTTCCTCACTCCCACACACTCTCCCTTTCTCGCACGCTCTTCACACCCATACCGTCATGCATACATATACTCACTCAACCCCCATTTACTTTTGTATCCACACACACTCTCTTACTTAGACACAGACTCAAACACTCAGGTCTCCAAACACTCAAACTCACATACGACCGCTCAACTATACACTCGCTCATGTCAACAATTATTCCAATGCTCACTCAAATAGCTACTACGTGAGTCAAGCACAAGAAACTCGCTTAGTTAGACACCCACTAATTCTTTACAACCCCACTCTTAGATGCATGACTTCAATTGTTCGGACACAAAATCACTCTCAAATGCACTCAATGCATTAAGTCCATCACTCCCCAAAAATTTCACTCACTACATGTAGGACAACACCCTTGTACCTTCCTTTATATTCCCTCCATGCTCCTTCTATTTTTTTTTTCTTTACCCTAAAAAATATATGTCGGAATGCCTAGGAATTCCTTTCTCTCTTATGATCCATAATAGCAATGCGCACACGAATAAAAGCACATGCAAAACATCACATATGGAAGTAACACGCAGTTTCAACATGAAAAGGAATTCTTACAGCTTGAGAAGAGAAATATGTTGCACAACGTAGAAGTAGCATGAAGTACTGTCATACTTCATTCATCTTTACCAAACGTAGCAAAGCACAATTATACTCAAATCCTTTGGGAAGACGAATCTCCTTTTTGTATTCTTCAAAAAAAATTGCAGACGCTATTCTTTGTGTGGAGTGCATAGGTAGATGCTAAGCTTTGGATCTTGCTCCTCTAGTATGTTCGAAAAGATGAACACAAAGACATTGCATAGCCTTCATATGAAGAGTTTCCTCTTTTTTGAATTTCTCCCTTTTGCATCAATCCTTCATCAGAAATTCCGGCTCTCCTTTTTCAGCATTGTTCTCATGTATTCCCCTTGAGCAGCACACTCGCAATCTTTGGAACTCTCCCCTTCAGCTCCTTCCTATTGTCACTGTCAAAACCATGAATCTATTTGCCTTGGAAAATCGATCATGCTGAACACTTTCATCGGTTTTGAAAAAAGTTTAAACACATTGCCAAACTATTGTCATCCCCTCCAAGCTGGCTTCCTTCTGGCAAATTTGGGGAGGAAATTTTTGCATATGTAATTGTTTCCGCACATCTTTACCACAATCCTTACACTCATCTATACTGATTTCTGAATGAAGGTGATGGCCAAAGTTGTAAGACTCTATTGCTTTCCTCAGTCCACTGTCAATAAATCTTCATTTTTCACTTTACTTATATCCTTCGTTCTTCACATTTGTCTACTTTTGCAGCACTTCACTCCTCTTCGCCTATTGACCAGAGATAAATACGTAGCTCCTTGGTTTCTTCTCCAAGCAAAATCTTCTAATGAATCATTATAATGATCAAACAGTCGGCTTTATCTTCCCCAATAATTGAACTTCTTCGTTTTTCTATGACCGCTTCAACCACTTTAAATAATCTGTCATGTGCACAAATTTAGCCTTAATGATGTTCCACTCTTCCGGACATGTCTAGTCAAATCATGTATCATCTACATCAGTTTAAAGAACAATATCGCTATGCTCTCATCTATTCTCGATTCCATTATGATGTGTCTTTAGCATTTAGCGAATGCCCAAAGGTGGTCTCTTCTGAGTATCCTTTATAAAACTCTTTCAGCAAATGCCTTTCCCTCTCACTGCATCATGCATTTCCACTCATTTCCTTTTCTGGTTCCCAGCACCCCTCACTGTTGGACCCTCATAAACTCCTCAATGTGCTGCGTTACATCTCCAAAAAATTTTACCACATTAGTCCATTATTTGATCTTCTTTCTCCTTCTACAGAGTGCCACCCAGTTCTTCATGCAACGACCAAAAAACTTCCCTTTTCTATCGATGAAGGATCCTCCTTCTAGCTCTCTGACCTACACACATTTTCATGCTCTGCTTCAAACAAGGTGTGCCGTCTCTAAATTGTATGCCTCCATCCTTTGCTCGCATGCTACCCAACTACCTGTTCCCCTCTACTCCACCCTCTACTTCAAGTCAATGGCTACGCTTCCACATCCATAAAAGTCTTGGAACTTCCAGCCACCATGTTGACTCGCATAAGCCAGAATCAATTCTCCTTCATAATCAGAGGTGAGGGGAGTCCTTCCATCTGCATGAGGCTCCCTCTATACTATCCTCATCCATTGAGTTTGAATAAGGTGCCTGTCAAGAGGAAAAACCCAATGGACTGTGACCCGTGGGCCCCTTCTTCTGTATATCTTCCAACTGACCTCTTTCCTTGTGTTCGATAGAGATAATGATGCCTCTACCCCCGAAAGTTTTCCGCAGCACTCTCTGCGTTCTTCAGCCCTTCTTACCTACGCATCCCCACACACAAAAAAAAAGAGCAAACCAAAAGAAACCCACACACCAAGAGAGAGTTTTTTTTTTTTTTTTTAAATAAAAGGAAGTTTGGCCATGGCCTAATCTCCCAGACTTTAATTAAAATAATGAAGAAAAGTTATAGGTGAATGGGACTAGTGCCCTTGGGACTGTTGGTGTAAATCACAAGCCTACACATTTGGCTTGAGAGATATCATGTAGACCCTACATACATGAAGAACCATAGAAACATATGCTAGTGGTTAATTACCACTTTATCTCATTGTAAAAGTCAAATTGACTTAGAATCTTTTGTAATTACCTACCTAAGTGATTCGTGGAAAACGTAACTCACTTGATTGAGAAAATATCTCCAAGCATCTAGGAGCTTGATCATAGGGAGCCAAAAGTTTGAATTTGAATTCAAACTTTTAGTCATTTCCTATAAAAATGGATATGAAAAAGTCGCGTGCAGATCACTTCACTCCGGAGCTTCATTCTACTGTAATTGAGTGTGTGTAAGGACTATACTATAGCCTAAACCTCTCTACACCATTAGGCAATGTTATTCATGCCAATGGGATTGTACGCAAGTGTTAATTTATAGATACATTTACATCATTCATCTCTGTGTTCTCTGCTAGTCTACTCAAAAGTCTGTCAACTTGTCAAGGGCATAACTCGGTCAATACTCCACCAAATTCAGTGATTCAAAACTTGTTGGATTCATCTTAAAGCCTAATACATGCTATCAAAATTTCAAGACATTCTATTTAGCCAATTTAGAGAAATCTGCGTCGAGATGCTCCCTGGTCTATTTCTGCTAAATTGATTTCTCTTAGCATGGTTTATCTTTTTGCATCATTCCACTTGCAAATGGTAGCTTACTAAGATAATTAATTACCCCTAGAAGGAATTTTATCAATTGGTACTGTGATGGTCACACTGAGCAAAACATCCAGCAAGTATCAAGACCAAAATAGAAGGTTTTCTTGAGTTTGTGACTTTCAAAGTTATCTGTTTTGATTCAATCATTGCACACATCATTTCCAAAGGACATAGACCATTTTTTGGTGTCATTGGAATGCTAAGGAAGTCTACTAATCAAGTCTGAAGCAAAAGAGGGCTGGTACAAAGCAGGTTTAACAATACCTACTCAATCTCTTGGATCATCCATCCATCTTTCTCAGCATTGGTATCAGAGCAAATAAGGTAAAATGGGAGATGGTTTTCCTTCATTTATTGATAAATTGGATAGGAACAACTATCAAGCTTGGTCTCTAAGGATGAAGACCTACTTACAAGGAAGAAGTCTCTATGGTCACATCTCAAGAGATGAGGAATTGCCCTCATTCAAAGCAAGAGGATTGCCAACCAAGGAAGAACAAGAAAAGATCAACACATGGTGTGCAAAGGATGCATTGGCAAGGTCTTATTTACTCAACTCTATATCTGATTTTCTTTTGCCACATATCAGAAATTGCAAGACTTCCCAAGAGACTTGGGAAACTCTATCATCATATTTTTCCTCCAATACAAGGGCTAGGAAAAATCAGTTGTGGATTGAATTCGCAACACTAAGGAAGCAACCTAAGCAAGCTGTTTTAGAATTTGTGACCAAGATCAAAGATGTTGCAGATCAGTTAGCAAGCATAGGAGAAGAGATTGAAGAAGAAAAAATTGTGAGGCAGGTAATCAATGGAATCAAGGATGATGACAAGTGGGAAAGCTTCACCATTGCAATGGATCTCTACATGGACATGCACACTCCAGATCTTACAACTCTCATGGGTCAACTATTTACACATGAAGCAAAGCTCACCAAGAGTGGAGATACATCCAAAGGTAACAACTCTTCTGCCCTATATACTGATAAGAAATCTAAGGATAAAGGCAAGAGTAAGAAGGTGGAAGATGAAGGCTCTACCTCCCAAGCCAACTATGCAGGGAGAGGTAGATCTTCAAGAGGAAGGGGTAGAGGAGGTAAGCAAGGTAGGGGGAGACCCTATAATTCATCACCATGTAACATTTGTGGTTTATCAAATCACACCACAGATGAGTGTTTCAGGAATTACAAAAATCAGAGAGGAAGAGGCTACCAAAGAGGTGGTTACTCATAGTCAAGAGGAAGGTTCAACAATCATCAAGGCCACAACAACAATTACAACAACAATTACAATGGAAACTACCAAGGAGGTTTCAAAACTAGAAGGGACTACAACAACTACACAGAAGAGCAGGATGACTCTCTTCTGATCATGAACATGACTTCAAAGACAGGTACAAATGATGATCACTTATTTTACATTGACTCAAGGTGTTCAAACCATGTGGCTGGTAATGTGGCACTACTCTCTGATCTTGAGGAACCAAAAGGTAAACACCAAGTCCAAACAGGTGATGATACAAAGCATTCTGTGGTTAAAGTTGGAAATGTGAAGACTTGTGATGGTAATCAGAATTTGTTGAGCAGGGTACTTTATGTACCAACAATTACAAAGAACTTAATGAGTGTTGGTCAGATTGTAGAGAAAGGGTTGCAGGTCAGATTCAATCAATATGGAGCATTTGTGGAGGACCCAAGACATGGATTAAAAAGGATAGCTAAAGGAGAAAAATCAGGTAGACTTTTCACTTTTGAGTTAGAAGACACAAAGAATATTGCACTATAGAGTTATAAGGATCAAACACTTTCAGAGCTTGAGATTTGGCACAAAAGGTTAGGACATATAGGAGAAAGGATCTTGAAGCAAATGTGCAGGGACCAATGTGTGCTTGGGATACCTAATGTATCCAAGCAACATATGATTTACAAGTGTGGTGCTTGTCAATTTGGTAAGTCTTACATGTTACCCTTCACAAGGAAAGGATATATGCATGAAGACTACCTAGAGCTGGTACACACATATGTATGGGGACCTAGCAAAGACCCCTCAGTCTCAGGTTCAAGGTACTATGTGTCTTTTATTGATGATTATGGCAGATGGACTGTATTGTATTTTATGAATCACAAGGATGAGGTATTTTATTGCTTTAAAAAATATCTTGCACTAGTTGAAAATCAGACAGTAAAGGTCAGATGGAGGAGGAGAGTACTTCTCAAATGAGTTTGAAAGCTTCTTGCAGGACAGAGGCATCAAAAGGGAAATAACCACAAGGTATTCTCCTGAATAGAATGGGGTAGTTGAAAGAAGAAATAGGTTAATTGTTGAGACAGCTAGATCTATGCTTAATCAGAAGAAGTTACCTAACTATCTATGGGCAGAGAGTGTTTCTATTGCCACTTACCTCATAAACAGGTTACCATCTAAATCACTTGATGGCATGACTCCTTATGAAGCATGGCATGGTAAGAGACCATCATTAGATCATTGTAAAATTTTTGGATGTGTAGCATATGTACACATTCCTTCTCAGGTAAGAGGTAAGCTAGATCCAAAGGCTGAAAAATGCATTTTCATTGGATATGATTTAAATAAAAAAGGTTATAGATTTTATAACCCTACCAATAAGGGATTTATGGTAAGCAGAGATGTGATCTTTGATGAAAATGATTCTTGGTATGAGAATGAATGCAGGAAGGTCAAACTACCCTATGACTTGGAAGAGGAATTTCCAAAACTTGCAAAGGAGGAACCTACTCAAAATGAAGACTCAAATGACACTATCAACCTTGAAGAAATTCAAGGCATGGAAGTCCAAGGGAAAAATGAAGATGAAGAAGCTTGAAGACATACCTGAATCTTCAACTCAATCAATCAGGAGATCTTAGAGAGAAAGCAAAAAACCTATTAGATATGGGTATGATACATCTCTTGTTACTAAACATTTAGTTTATCTTGCCAAGGATTTGTCAAATGAAGAACCAGGATCATATGAAGAAGCAATAACCAAATCAGAATGGAAAGAAGCTATGGATGAGGAGATTGAAGCACTCAAGGAGAGTGATACATGGGAGTTAGTACCCAAGAAGGACTCCATGAAGGTAATAGGATCCATGTGGATCTATAAATTGAAAAGAAATTTTGATGGAACAATTAATAGGTACAAAGCCAGATTGGTAGCCAAGGGTTTTGCACAAACCCAAGGCATTGATTATGAAGAAACTTTTTCTCCTGTGCCCAAGATGCCAACAATCAGAGTGTTGGTAAGTGTGGCTGCATCAAAGAACTGGAACATGTACCAATTGGATGTCAAGAATGCTTTCTTGAATGGATGGATCTCAGAAGAGGTTTATATGTCACAACCTCCTGGCTATGAAGACCCCAAGAAGGTAACATATGTTTGCAAATTAAAAAAGGCATTATATGGATTGAAGCAAGCACCTAGGGCATGGAATTACAGGTTAACTACATACCTCCAAGACCAAGGTTTTGTCATGAGCAAGGCAGACACTTCTCTATTCATTAAGAGAAGTAATTCAGAGGTAATATATCTCCGTGTTTATGTTGATGAAATCATCATTACAGGCAATGATGTCAATGGAATCAGATATATCAAAATCCAGATGATGAAGGAATTCAAGATCAATGATCTAGGTTTATTGAAGTATTTTTTGGGACTTGAATTAGTTTACACTAATTCAGGGATATACATTACTCAGAAAAAATATGTACAAGATATGTTGAAGAAATTTCAATTGCAGGATGCTAAAGTAGCAAGCACTCCAATGGAGGTAAACCTAAAACTAAGTGCCCATGAAGGTGATGAAGTCCAAGACATTACAGGTTATCAAAGTATGGTGGGTATCTTGAACTATGCTACCTTAACTAGAATTGATATTGCATATGGAGTTAGTGTGCTAAGTCAATTTATGCACAAGCCAAGGATACCTCACTTAGAGGCTGCCAAGAGAATCTTGAAGTATCTTAAGGGTACATAGAACCATGTTTTGTATTTTCCTTTCACTTCAGATATTGATATAAAAGTCTATTTAGATGCAGATTGGGCAGGATGCAAGGATGATAGGAGAAGCACTTCTAGATATATTTCTTTTGCAGGTGACAAACCAATCTCATGGTCTGCAAAGAAGCAACCAATTTTTGCATTGTGTTCTACAGAAGCAGAGTATAGAGGGCTAGCTAATGCCACTCAAGAAGCAATTTGGATTAAGCTTTTGTATACAGAATTGGGCTTATATACTAGGCCTCCAATTATCTTTGGAGATAATACAAGTTCTCTTCACCTTGCAGCTAATCCTATCTATCATGCCAGGACAAAACACATAGAAGTTAATTATCATAATGTGAGAGAAAAGTTGCTAAACAAGGATATTCAGTTGACCTATGTGTCAACCAACATGCAATGTGCATATTTGCTGACTAAAGCTTTGGATGGAACCAAACTTTGCAGGTTCAAATCTATGATTGGATTGCAGGATATACTTGAAGATTGAAGATGAAGACTTAAGCCAAAATGTTTGGCTTGAGGGGGAGCTGTTGGTGAAAATCACAAGCCTACACATTTGGCTCGAGAGATATCATGTAGACCCTACATACATGAAGAACCATAGAAACATATGCTAGTGGTTAATTACCACTTTATCTCATTATAAAAGTCAAATTGACTTAGAATCTTTTGTAATCACCTACCTAAGTGATTCATGGAAAAAGTAACTCACTTGATTGAGAAAATATCTCCAAGCATCTAGGAGCTTGATCATAGGGAGCCAAAAGTTTGAATTTGAATTCAAACTTTTAGTCATTTCCTATAAAAATGGATATGAAAAAGTCACGTGCAGATCACTTCACTCCCGAGCTTCATTCTACTATAATTGAGTATGTTTAAGGACTATACTATAGCCTACACCTCTCTACACCATTAGGCAATGTTATTCATGCCAATGGGATTGTACACAAGTGTTAATTTATAGATAGATTTACATCATTCATCTCTGTGTTCTCTGCTAGTCTACTCAAAAGTCTGTCAACTTGTCAAGGGCATATCTCGGTCAATACTCTAGTAAATCCAGTGATTCAAAGCGTGTTGGATTCAGCTTGAAGCCTACTACACGCTGTAAAAATTTTAAGACATTCTATTCAGCCAATTCAGAGAAATCTGCGTCGAGGTGCTCCCTGGTCTATTTCTGCTACAATCCTAAAAAGTCGGGGGTATAACTTATATTTCTAAATTGATTTCTCTTAGCATGGTTTATGCTTTTGCATCATTCCACTTGCAAATGGTAGTTTACTAAGCTAATTAATTACCCCTAGAAGGAATTTTATCAATTGCTACTCTGCTGGTCACACTGAGCAAAACATCCAGCAGGTGTCAAGACCAAAATAGAAGGTTTTCTTGAGTTTGTGACTTTCAAAGTTATCTGTTTTGATTCAATCATTGCCCACATCATTTCCAAAGGACATAGACCATTTCTTGGTGTCATTGGAACGCTAAGGAAGTCTAGTAATCAAGTCTGAAGCAAAAGAGGGTTGGTACAAAGCAGGTTTAGCAGTACCTACTCAATCTCTTGGATCATCCATCCATCTTTCCCAACAGGGACCCCCCAAATCCCACAAAGCAAGGGACGAGTTCAGTAAGCTAGAGGGCATTACAAATGAGGCGTTTAAAACTATCATCTCCTTCATGGGGGACCCATTTGGGTTTCAACTTGTTATCTACAAGGAGATAAATACAGTGGTGTCTAAATGGAGGAGATCTCTTGTCTCGGGAGATTCTTTTACCTAGAAGAAACAAGGATTTCTCTATCGACCATTCCTTTGGGGTTTGGCCAAAGTTGATAGCACATCACTCCCTCCATATTTTCCAAAGTGTCTCGCCTCTGATGGCATTCCACAGCGTAGCAGAGCAGCCAACTGCCAGAATTGACGTGGGGGGGGATTAAGTTCCCCCTTTTTTTTCTCTTTTATTTCTCTCTTTTTTTATCTTATCTGTCTTTTTCCTCCTCTCACCCACTATCTCTCACCTCCTGACACCCCACTTCCCCCACTCACATGCACATGTGCACTTTTATTTTTCTCTTTTTTTATTTATTCTTTCTTTTTTCAATATTATTTTCTCATTTTTTTCTTTTTGCGTTTTTGTTTTTCTTTTCCTCTTTTTTTTTTCAACATCCAAAGATATCAATCTTGACACAATATTCACAAATTAAGGGAACATGGAGTTTGCACCTATAGTACATATACAAGGGTCGATGCATTTTCCTACACACCTTGGTGTTCTCAAGTGATCCTACACACATGCGATGGCGTGCACCTAATCCCATATGCAAATGGCATATACAAATACATTTTCATGTATGCCCACCTACACCTCTCCCTATCACACACATCTTTTGCTATCATTCACTTAGTACCAATGTATATGCCAATTCAAAACACTTAATCATCCTCATATGGTTGATTATTTCTCGGTTCCTTGCATCAAAATCACATTAGTAGACCACCCTTTCTACACAATTCAACATGTAATAGGTGTACATTCCATGATCTATCAAATGATGATCTGATTATTGCTTTTGGCATTTAATGTCATGGGTTGTATAAGTTCATAGACTATGAAAGATCTCTGAATTATTTGGCATGTGCAACACATGATTCTCAGGCTATGTCAGATGCAAAGCTTTGGCATGCATGCTTCGGTCATCTGAATTTTGCTAGTTTGCTACACCTGCTAAAATCTGAAATGGTGTCCTCTTTGCCCAAACTTGAGGCACCTGGAAAACATGTTTGTGAAGGCTCTATTTTGAGCAAAATGCAGCATTCCTCATTTCCAAAAGATGGTTCAGTTCGGGCTACTCAGAAATTGCAGTTTGTACATAGTGATGTTTGTGGTCCTATGCAGACACCTTCTTTTGGAAATTATCTTTACTTCGTGACTTTCATTGATGATTTTTCTAGGCATGTATGGGTATATCCATAGAAGGCAAAGACCAAAGTGTTCATGTGCTTCAAACAGTTTTTGGTTCTGGTTGAAAATCTGTCAGCATGTAAAATGGGCACCATGCGTTCTAATCGAGGGGAGGAATATATGTCTTCTGATTTTAATGCATTTCTGGTTGAATGTGGGATAAAACACCAGTGTATAATTTTGTATACACCTCAATAGAATGGAGTTGCTGAATGAAAGAACATGTCACTCATGGAGATGGCAAGGTGTATGGTCAAGAGTCAGGCTTTACCACATTGTTTATGGCTTGAGGCTGTCATTTGTGGAGCATATGTACTTAATAGGTGTCCCACTAAAGCACTACAGTCTATCACTCCACATGAGGCTTGGCATGATTGCAAGCCATTTGTTGCTCATCTGCGTGTTTTTGGTTGTTTGGCATATGCATTAGTGCCTGAACAACATCGTAGAAAATTGGATGATAAAGCAGTAAAATGTATTTTTATTGGGTATAGTTCAGAAAGTAAAGGCTATCATCTGTATCATCCATAAACTAAACGCATTTTGGTTAGCGGTGATGTTGTTTTTGTGGAAGATGCTATTCAGCCATTGCTTTCATGTACTAAGGAGACATCTGTTAGCTCCAAAGACATGTATGATACTTTGCTGCCTCTTTTTATTGGTGGACAGTCTAGTGCTGGTCCTAATGAGGCAACTTCTCAACCTTTGTAGGTTTCATATGATGATGCACTAGTTTATGAGAGAGAGCTGATATTTAACATTCCATTTCTGATGCAGATTTACATGATGCACTAGTTGATGAGAGAGCTGATATTTAGCAAGCAAAAACTATGCCAAAATGGCTGGTGCAGACTTTGTGTGACAGCAAATTAGATGCACCTTTGTCATATTGTACTCGTTCAGGCTCTCATAGTGCCTCTTTTATATCAGATTGCTATGTTATGGCTGCATCTACTCTCTGTGATGAGAATGAGCTTGTTTCATTTGATGAAGCACAAAATTCTAAAAATTGGATGGCTGCTATGCAATCTGAATATGATGTTATAATGAAGAATGGTACTTGGTATTTATGTGACTTGCCTCTTGGCAAGAAGGCCATTGGGACTAAGTGGGTATACAAGCTAAAGTGTAAGCTTGATGGTACAAATGAAATGTACAAGGCTAGACTTGTTGCAAAGGGTTATGCACATGAAAGAGGCATTGATTTTGATCAGAACTTTGCACCCTACTTGTCGAATGACTATAGTTCGTAGCATTTGTGCACTTGAAGCTCATCATGGTTGGAATGCACATCAGTTGGACATTAAAACAGCATTTCTAAATGGTGACTTGCATGAAGAAGTGTATGTTTTTCAGCCCCGTAGATTTGTGCAAAAAGGGCATGGAAACTAGGTGTGCATGTTAAAGAAGGCATTATATGGTTTAAAGCAAGAACCAAGTGCCTGGTATGAGAAGAGCACATTGGCAGTTGCGAGGAACCCTGTGTTCCATGCTCACACTAAGCACATTGAGGTGCATTATCACTATGTCAGGGAGAGGTTCTCTGCTGGGGAGATCAACTTGGCGTATGTGCCCATGCAGGAGAAGATTGCAGACCTTTTCATGAAGGCTCTACCTAGGAAGAAGTTTGAAGCTTTCTACAAAGCTTTGGGCTTACTTCCTTTTGTGGAGTGATTTCCACATAGCTTGGTACTTCCTTATACATGAGTGTCAGCTCCTTGTTCATGGCATCACTCCCAAGGGGGGTTTGTTGATATATTTAGGTAGTAATGTGTGTGAACACACTAGGATCATCGAGGCACTTTTTTCCCTCTTTAAGAGGTTTTCTTCCCTCGGCTTGTATATACACCTATTGCCCTAATGGGCTTCTTATCTTTGTACATTCTCTAGTAATACATTTAGTATTGTGTGTTGTGCTCCAAGCTTCTTCTTCTTCCTTGTGTTGTTCACATGCTTCCGCAGACATCTATCTCCAACAGTAGATGTCTCTCATTAACTGATGTAAAAGTTTTCTGAGTAAAGGAAAAGTTGTGCCCAATACTTTGTTGAGTTCTCCTTCTATATTTGATCATTTCAGCCCTTTTGTTGATGTCTAATTCCATAGTTAATGCTTCTATGGTTAAGATTAGAGAGACTAATTGTAAACAAGTTGAGAGAATTATGTGTAGGAACATTTGTATGTGAAGAAGTGATGTGTGTCTTCTGAAATAGGTGCAATATTGATGGTCAAAGAATTGAACAAATCTCAGTGCATAGTGTAAAGTTTTACATAAATGAGGAGTCAAAATATAATGGAAGGTAATCCATCCATGGCTAAAAGCATTTGATAAACGGGTTGTAGTTTGGGAGAACCATGCATTAGAAGTTGCAAGTGTCAAATTCGACTATAGAGGAGCACAATTTTAGACATAGGTAGATTGTTTGGATCATATCTCAAGATTTACTAAACCTTTTGAGAAGATTTGACTTGGAGAAGGTGTGGGCAAACACTAGAAAATAGTTCATACAAAGTTTCATTGAAAATTTTACATGTATTATCAGTCTATGAGTGGATAAAGTGAAGCAAACTTTTTGTGTGTTGAGTTTGTTCACAATTAGCTCAAAATTTTGGTAATCTGGTATTGGTATTCCAAAACTGGTTGAGGTTTTGAGTTATTCTTGATATAGAGGTGCTCTAACATCAAGGATAGCTTGTTCTTTTGGATATTTACACTGTTCATCAGTGGTATCAGAGTAGGAATCATCAAAATTGAAGAAAGGATGACCCCAACTATTGCAGCTATACAAAAATCAATCTTTGAAGATTCAAAATGTGAAAGTTTGAAGTGAAAGATAGAGAAGGAGGCCTGAAGTTATCAAGAAGACCAAAAGGAACTACATTCGGAGTAAAGGTACACTTATTTCTCATAAAGCTTGAAGAATTTAGTATACAGGTGAAGAAAGGATGGGAGATTCTCTTCAGATAGAGAAATTGGATAGAGAAAACTATCTAGCTTGGTCAATGAGGATGTTGTTGGAGCAAGTCTATGACAAGCCTAAGTATTGGCTTGAGTCCCACAAAGTCATAGAAGAAGCCTTAAAATGAAGACTATGTAAAGTTCACTTGTGAACTACCTCTTGTAACTTTTGAAGAGTTTACTTAATGTAAAAGTGAAAGAATCTTAAGTGGTTGAGTCCACTTGATCAAAAAGGGAAAGAGGAGCCACAAATGTGTGATTTGTGGTAGATAGAGAATCAAATCAATCACAAATTGATTGGAGAGTGATTCAGGGAAGTTAGCCTCCTAAACTCAACTATAAATAGATGGCAGTTTTGGTCGTGGTTAGAGAGACCTATGTGAAGACCTCCAAGAGCTGAGCTTTATGCCATATCAAGGTGTGATTACAAGGCACAAATATGTATCAGTAAGTCCATTGTATTGTACAAGCAATATACTTTCATTTTCCTGATCATTTGAGTTCATATTTCCATGTTCTTGTGAAGTGTACTACTCACTGCCATATCTCTTAGTTTTCTCAGTGAGATTGCAGAGATAGGTGAAGACTAAAAATGAGAATTCAAATATCCTAGTGTTCCAACTAGAGATGAACTCTCATATTTGAAGTCATGGATGAAGAAGGATGTTCAACCAAGGAGTATTATCTACATGGGAGTCAATGACTACTTGATACCTCATATTAGAGGACTTGAAAGTGCAAGTGGCATATGAAATGCTTTGGAGGAGCATTTCCAAAACACTAAAAAGTCAAGGAAGGCATCTTTGTGGGCAGAGTTTACCACATTCAATAAGAAGGCCTCTCAATCCATTTTTGATTATGTAAAAAGGATGGACATTGCAGATGCATTAGGAGCAGTTGATGAAGATATTGAAGAGGATAAATTGGTAAGGCAAATCCTTACAGGTTTGAGAGGAGATGAGAAATGGAAGCCATTCATTTTGTCTATTGAATTGTCACTAGATCATTTCACTCCTAACTTGAATCAATTTCTAGGACATATGCTAACCTTTGAACAGGATGTCAAAGGTGATGTTGATAAAAGTACAGGTCAAGCAATGTATTCAAAGGACAAGAAGAAGTTTAACAAAGGCAAGCAACAATTGAATGAAGAAGAAGGTACAACTAGCCAAGATGACTTCCTAAGAGGAAGAGGTAGTGGCAAAGGTAGAGGAAGAGGTAGAAGCAAGAAAGATAGAGTCAAAGCTTGTTGGATTTGTGGTAAGACAAATCATTTAGCTCATGATTGTTGGCATAATAATCAGAATAATGGAGGATATAATTAGAACTTTAATTCAAGAGGAAGAGGTGGTAGGAACCAAAGAGGTAATTTCAGAGGTAGAGGTAGTAGAGGTTACTTTGGAAGAAATGTAGGTTGAGGATTCCAAAGTCAATCCTACAATAATACCTACTACAATTATGCTTCAGATCAAAAGGAGGATTTAACTTTGATTATGAATGCAACTTGTGAAAGACAAGTGAAGATCAAAGAGTTTTCTACATTGACTCAGGGTGTAGCAATCACCTGAGTGGCAACATAGTTTTGATGACTGATTTGCAGAATAAGGTAACTAATCACATAGTTCAAAGAGGTGATAATACAAAGCATAATGTGAAGTCAATTGGATCAGTGAAGGCTAAGGATGGGAGCACTCTTCTGAGTAAGGTTTATTATGTTCCTAGAATTCCAAAGAATCTGATAAGTGTAAGGCAAATTGTTGAAAAAGGTTATGAAGTAAGTTTCACTAATGATGGAGTTTTTGTGGAAGACCCTAGCAATGGTTATAAACAAATTGTTTCAGGGAAGAAAGAAAGAAGGCTCTTCACATTGAAGATTCAAAGCAATGTTAGACATGCCTTGTTCACTTATGGAGGACATAAGATCCATGAGTTAGATCTTTGGCATAAAAAGCTTGGACATTTCAATGAAAGAGGTATTAAGGACATGATTAACAATAGTTCAGTGCTTGGATTACCTAATGTTGCAGGTCAACATATGACATACAGATGTGAGGCATGTCAATTAGGTAAGGCTCATAAGCAATCATATACTAAGCATGGTTTTATGTATTCAGAGAAGCTCGAGTTGGTATACATAGATGTGTGCAGACCATCAAAGGATCTCAGTATTAATGGTTCAAGATATTATGTGATTTATGTTGATGATGCTACCAAGTGGATCACTATATATTTGATCAAAGATAAATCAAAGGTGTTCAATACATTTAAACATTATCACATGTATGCAGAAAGAATCAGAGGTCAAAATTTGAAGAGACTAAGGTCAGATGGAGGGGGAAAATATTTCTCTAATGAATTCAGTGATTACTTGTGGAATGCAGGTATAAAAAGGGAAGTTACTTGCAGGTACTCTCAACAAAATGGTGTAGCAGAAAAGGAGAAATAGGAATCTTGTTGAGTTTGCAAGGTCAATGATGAAAGAAAAGAATTGTCCCAATGATTTGTGGGTTGAGGTTGTAAATACAACTACATACTGGTTAATAGGTTACCTTGTAAAGCTTTGTAGGGTATGACACTATATGAACTTGGTAGGGTAAAAGACCTACCTGAGATCATTGCAAAGTGTTTGGATGTTTGGCTTATGCATATGTGCCATCTCAGTTGAGGTATAAATTGGAACCTAAAGCTAAAAAATATGTGTTCATTGGTTATGATGATAAGCAGATGGGTTATAGGTTATGGAGTCCATCCACAAAGCAATTTCTTGTATCAAAGGATGTTACATTTGATGAGCAAGGCACTTGGTACGTAGGTACAATTAATATTCATGCAGGTGATGAAGAAGTTTTGGATCATAAGAAAGGTAAATCAAAGGTTTAAATATTTGATGAAGAAGAGAATAATGAAGTACAAGTTGAAGTTGAAGAAGTGCCAAGGTTTGATCCAAAATTTGATGAACCAAAAACTTCAAGAAGTGGAGAACGCAGAAGGTCATCAAGGCATAAATGGCAACCTACAAGGTATAGCTATGCCACTTCTTCTTTTACTACTAAAGATTATGCTTACATGGTGAAAGTAGAGGAAGACCCTTCTATATATGAAGGGGCAAAAGGTAAGGAAAACTAGGAGAAAGCTATGCAGGAAGAGTATGATGCATTGATGGAACATGAAACATGGGATTTGGTTCCTAAACCAAATAGTCAAAAGATCATTGGATGCAAATGGGTGTGAGGAGATGGTTGGATAGACTCCAAAAATGAGTTGGTGCTGCACAAAGCCTAATGTACACCTGCCAATGTTGCTTCAGATTACCTTAGTAGAAACCTTTATCTTCCCAAATATGCATTTGGATCCATAATGTGCTTTGGAGCATCACCTTCAAATAGTTGCATTAAAATAGACTACCTTCAAGTTTGAAGAGTTGTAGAAAACTTGTTATTTATGGACTATAATCCGCTCAGTGTTTCATTTAGTTCTCACTCATTGATTACAATTGACCCAAGAGATTTTAGCCATATCTAATTGGACCCTAAGCTTGCTATAAGAAGTTATTTCACTAATTTAGGATGAGTACATGCTGAGAAATAATCTTAAGAAGTTAGGGGTGTAATCCTGACATTTTAGGAAGATGACAAACAATAGACATAGGGAGATTGTAATGAACATATCTCACAGATCTCTAAACCAAATGGCATGAAATTTGATAACTAGAAGGTCTAAGCTACATGTACCAAGTTGAATCACAACAAAGGAATAAGTATACGCAGAGAACTCCTCAAAACAAGATCACTAAAATTGAGAGTCTAGTAGTAGGTAATAGTGAACATGAGAAAGTTGCATAATCTGAAACAAATGTGTAATATATTGAATATATGATACAAAGGAGATGATGTAGGCTTACTCATACATGTGTGGGCTAAGAGTGCCCACAACCTTGAAGCTCAATGTGTCCTCCTTCTGCTCTCTATCCCATGACTAAAAGTCATGAGCTTTTATAGATGAATTTAGATTTAATTTTAGAATCTGCCACCTAAAAGTAATCCTATCTTTTAGGGTCCTAATTAATTTGATTCCAATCACTTGGTTGTTGTGAATTACAACTCGTATACCTATGAGATTCTCTCTAGCTTTGTCTTTTATATTTGTCTTAAGTTAAACTCAAGATATTTACAAGAGTTGTTCACATGTGACTTATGAACATTCATGCTCAATATATGAAGTAAACCTTTGATCTTTTGGTCAAGCATCAAGGCTTGCCAAATGTACCAACAACTCCCCCTCAAGCCTAAGATGCTTGAGTCTTCAATCCATAGGTATCTCTTGCATTCCAATCATTGATTGGAACTTGTTGAGTTTGCTTCCATCAAGTGCTTTGGTCATCATATCTGCACATTGCATCTGAGTAGACACATAAGACAATTGTATTTCTTTGCTTGTTATTTTCTCTCTAACAAAGTGATAATGGACTTCTATATGCTTAATCTTGGCATGAAAAATAGGATTAGCAGCTAAATGCAAAAAACTTATGTTATCTCCAAATATGTATGGAGTGCCAAAATCTAACCCTAAATTTGTATATAGGGATTTGATCCACATTGCTTCCTGAGTTGCATTTGCCAATCCTCTGTATTCATCTTCAGTTGAAGAGAGTGCTATTGTGGGTTGTTTCTTGAAAGACCAAGAAATGAGCTTTGTACCTGCAAAGGATAAATATCTAGATGTGCTTCTTTTATCATCTTTTGATCTTGCCCAATCTGCATTAGTGAATAGCTTTACACTTAAATCAGATGTATAAGGATAATACAATCATTCATTCATAGTTCCCGTTAGATATTTCAATATCCTTTTTTGTTGTGTCCATGTGAGGTTTTCTAAGAGTGTGCATAAATTGGCTAAGCACACTTACACCATAGCATATATCTACCCGAGTTAGGGTTGCATAATTCAAGCTTCCAACTAAGCTTTGGTAGCTTGTAATGTCTTCAATGGGTTC
Organism: Ceratopteris richardii; assembly: GCA_020310875.1. NCBI lineage: Eukaryota > Viridiplantae > Streptophyta > Polypodiopsida > Polypodiales > Pteridaceae > Ceratopteris > Ceratopteris richardii. The sequence continues at coordinate 127,946 of MU260735.1, forward strand.
CCCTTCATGAGCACTTAACTTGTGATCGACCTCCATGGGAGTACCTTCAACCTTATCATCTGTTAGAGGGCCGCCGAACCAGAACGGATGAACCCGGACAGGTGCCGTAAAAAGTGGATTCGTGGAAACATTGTAGCAGACTTCTATTTAAAGCACACAAAGGAAAGCGGTAAAGACCGGAAGTTTTTGGGAAGAGCCTCTGCTTCTGTTGGGTATTGTAGTGAGTGGGTTGATTACGTCTCGAACCGAGGTGTTTGGAAATTGCAAGTATAACATTGTGTGTATAGGTGTTCTGTCTGTCTGTTCTATTGATCCCATTTGGGAAATTGCGAGCATCTTGTTTGAGACCATGTATGAGGTGTTGATGAGAATATTGAGTTCTGTTCTGTTCTATTCGCATCTAACTATTCTGCTATTCTTCCTGTCGTGCCGAGTTCTATCCGATAGTCTTGTGTTGTGAATCTGTTTGGTGATAAGTTATATGCGGTTCTGGATCTTTTTCGTCACGAAATAGTGTGGTTTATCATCCTGCGAGAGACTGTGTAAGGTCGAAGTGAATCATTTGCATTTTAATATTTTTTCGGTTAAGTGACCAGATTCGATACAATAGTCTGCGTTCACTGAGGATTCCGATCTCATGAAGAACTTGTGTCGGTAAAGGTCTGTACGCGAACAGAAGCATTGGTAAGTTTGTGATGAATCAACTGTAGTAGGAACTTGTGGCTTGAGTCGGTATACGATAAGTTTGTGTAATCTCGATTATAGTTGTCTGTTGTATTATTGTTCGGTATACCTATCTGTCACACGGAAGCAGCATATTGAGTAGTATCCAATTAATGAAGTTGAGTATTCTATTAGTTAAAGTCAGAACAGGACCTCTGCTCCATTACTATAGCAGATTCAGTCCAGAAGTCCTAAGTTTTCGCATGCCGAATAATTGTCAGTAGTCAGAATCAACCACTGCGCTAAGACGTGATGGAGTATTTATGAGTGTGTGAAAAGTTGGGAAAATAGTACAGGGCCTCTGTCTAACAGACCCCTACCACTCCCAAGAACCCACGTGGCTAAGAGAACGATTGCGGTTAAAGATTTGGAACCAAGTGAAAGAGGAGCATTTGAATAGAACGTAAAGTAACGCTTAATCGGTATCAGTTTAACCCATAACCCATTTTCACATTTAACATTTGGCGACCACGATGGGATAGTGGCAACTGTTTAACAATCTCTACGGTAAAGTAGAATTTAAATACGAGTTACTTGTGAGAAAGTGGCATTAGAGTGCTAAGCGGTTTGTAAGAAGCAAATATCCAGTAATATTTGATTTACTGACAGTAGCAACAGACCCAGATTGTTGCAAACTGCTCAGATAATATCACTGGGCAATGATACATGCCGGTTACTCGGTCTGGTGTAACGTATCCTAGGACCCAGACAACGGGAACAAGAAAAGTACAAAAAACAACTCTAGAAGAAGAAGGTATAACGCGACCAGACTCAGTGGTCGAGCAAGTTAAGGACGCTAGAATTAATTCCGGTCATATTCCGGTGGAACGATCAACGCCTTTGGTACATACTGGTGTCACTTCGACCCAGCCTAACCAAAGTACAGTAGTTCTAGAATCTATCAAGGCACCACTGGAGATTAGACAAACTCTAGGAAAAGAAATCAGTAATAGCGAAAAACTGCTACAGTCTGGGAGACTGTTAGCTCATTCCGGTGATATTCCTGTGATAGAAACACCAACTGGCGGTCAAGGATTAGCATTTGTTGCAGAATCCTCAGCCAGACCCGCGTGTCTGGAAGAAAGATTTCAGATATTAGATATCCAAAAGGAAGGAGACTTATTCGAAGCAGAGATCCGAAGTACCCTGCGCAAAAACAGCACACCGGAAGGCACGCTGTCCGGCGAGCCAGATTCTGATAGTTCAACTAATCAACATCAAGATACAGGACCGGAGATACCCACGATGAACGGACAACAACAACAACAACAGTTAGGTCAACCGAGGCTCCCTCCAACAGGAGTAACCTACACGAAATTTGGTGGATTCCCAGGAGATGACCCAGATGCTCACGTACACACTTTTGAGATCAGTTATGCAGTCCTCAACCATCCACCGGATCAGGCATACAAAGCCATTGTTTTTCAATCTACGTTGGTCAATGAAGTGGCTAGATGGCTTACGGAATACGACATTAATCATTTCGGTACCTATGATGCAGTACGAGATGCCTTTCTACAACGATTTAGACTAAAGAAGAATCCTGCTGAAATCTTTGAGTATCTACAGAGCAACCGACAGAAGGCAAATCAGACTGTCTAGGAATACGCTACTCTCTTCAGAACACATTTACGGCAGATACCACAGGCACATGCTAATCTACATGATGACGTCATCACTCAGTGGTTTATCAATGGCTTAGACCCGCAATTGAAGCAGATCATGATTATCAGATGTGTCGGAGCAATGACATTAGATGCAGTCATCGCCATGGCTTTGCAACTGGAATCCAAGGTTGGTGGATTTTCAGAAGACTTGGAATGGTTAAGGACAAACAAAAATATGACTGAAGATATAACCAGGCAAGTATACTGCACCACGTGCAAAAATTTAGGACATACAAGTGCTAATTGTGCGCTAAATCAAACATTCTGCGCTATCTGCAACACTGCCGGACACTCCACCGGAAATTGTATCTACAATGCTAGAATACAGGGAACAGCAACAGTCAATGCTGTTATTCAAGAACATGGGCAGGCAGCAAATCACTATGTACCTCCGCAACTGAGAAACAATCAACCACAGGGATATCGGAACTACCGAGGACAAAGGAACAACAATTATAATGCCAACCGATGGCAGAACGGACCACCACCGGAAAACCCCAATTTACCACCACCACGCTGTCATTTTTGTGGTGAATTCGGACACATTAGAAGATATTGCAAAGATGCAGCTGAGTATGATCAAAGGAAGAAGGAGCGGCAAAACCCAATGGCCAATATGGTACAAATTACTCCAGTAGAAACACAAATTGCTACAGTCCAGACCCGATCAGGTAAACAACTGCAGCCAGCAGCAGAAGTATTTGAACTAGGGATAAGAGAACAACATAGGATGTATAACAAGGCTAGTCACTAGACCGCTACAGAACCACCAGTGTTCCCAGAACCCATTCCGGTGACTCAAACCTCGGCAGCAAAGGAAGGAATGCAACAAAAAGAAGCAGCAATAGAACAACCATCGACAGAAGACATAACAGCAGATACTTCAGCAACAGTAGAAACTTCAAGTTCAAAAGAGCAGGATAACCAATCTCAACAGGCCTGGGAAATTTTATCCAAGGCATCTATCACCCTACCTCTCGGCCAACTTTTGACGTTAGTACCTGGAATCCGGCAACAGTTTCAACAACATTTTAGCCCGGCACCCTCTTGCATTCCAGCAACCGCCACAGTTCAACCAGAATCTGATTCTACGGTTGATCATGCAGTGCCCTTGATTATAGTATGGTATAAGAATCAGAAGATCACGCAGGTATTAATTGACGGAGGCTCCGGCGTAAACATTGCAACCGCAGCATTATGTAAAAAGCTATGCTGGACCGAAATCGAACCAGTTCAATTCTTCGTCAGAATGGTTGATCAATCTAGAGTCCATCCCGTAGGACTTGTACGGAATGTACCCATTACTCTACAAGGTACGACTTTCAAAATGACTTTTGTTATACTAGATCTACCCGAATCCACCTTGGATTACAATCTTCTTTTCGGCCGACCTTGGCTGAAGCATGCAAAGGTAATATAGGACTGGTCTGCGCAAGAGCTCACCTTCAAGGATGCCAATCGTAATTATGTAGTAAAACTAGATGCTATACAACCCTACGAACTTCACGCCAGACCTTATCTCGCTGAACCAGTTCATATGTTAGATGGACTATCAGATGATGAAGAAGAGCAATTTCTGAAAAATAACGCCGATTTAATGTCTCTAGGAACTGTTGATCTACAGTCTGTCATTAATAACTAGAACACTTCAGTTTGTGCAGTAGTAGCTATCACCGAACAGTCTGACCAAGCAGATAATGAATTACAACCATTATTCAAGCCAACAGAGGATACAGAGAACCCACAACAATTTTATGTCCTTGAAGACCAGTTGATCACGTACAATCTGGGAGACAAGGATAATCCTCGACCTGTAAAAATAAAGCAAAACTTACCGGTAATCTTTCAGACTAATTTGATTCAGCTCCTTCGCGAATTCTCAGACGTCTTTGCATGGGATTACAAAGATATGAAAGGATTAGATCCGCGCATATATCAGCACAGAGTCATGCTGAAGCCTGAAGCTAAACCAAATAGGCAGCCCAGCTATCGGATGAATCCCAATTATGCCTCTCAGGTAAAAGACGAACTTGACAGATTGTTAAAAGTAGGGTTCATCGTACCAGTAGAACATGCTGAATGGATTTCACCAATTGTGATTGTGCCAAAGAAAAATAAACAACTACGAATCTGTGTAGATTACCGGAAATTGAACGCAGCAACAGTACCAGATCCTTTCCCGATCCCTTTTTTAGATACCATGCTTGATAGGGTAGCAGGCCACGAAATGTATTCATTCTTAGACGGATACAGCGGTTACAATCAGGTTAGAATGGCTGAAGAAGATATACCAAAAACTGCTTTCATTACCAATTGGGGTGTCTTCGCCTGCACCGTAATGTGGTTCGGATTAAGAAATGCACCAAGCACATTTCAGCGATGTATGCAGGAGATATTTTCTCCTTATCTTACTTCATTCATGCAAGTATATCTTGACGACTTCTCGATTTTTGGGAAGATGATAGCACATTTAAGTCATTTACGATGTTGTTTTCAGAAATGTAGAGAATATAGACTCTGTCTTAATCCAAACAAATCCGTGTTTGCGGTTTCATGTGGCAAACTACTTGGGCATATTGTATCTGCTCAAGGTATCCGAGTAGACCCAGATAAAATTTCGGCAATATTAGAAGCCCCGGTACCAGCAACTCCAAAAGAAGTAATGCGTTTTATGGGTCAAATACGGTGGCATGGCAGACACTTACGATGGCTTGCCCACCTAGCAGTACCATTAAACAGGTTAATCACAAAAACTCCCCGACAGTTTGAATGGACTGAAGAATGCCAAACTACATTTGATCGGCTCAAGTATCTCTTGACACAAGCTCCAATTTTACAACCACCGGACTGGGACAATCCGTTCCATGTTTTTGTCGATGCTTCAGATATTGCAATTGGCAGTATTCTGATGCAGCAAAAAGATAAGTGGTTTCGCCCTGTTTATTACGCCAGTAGAAGGCTTGCACCGACAGAAAAGAATTACTCTACTACTGAAAGAGAATGCCTAGGATTGATTTACTCAATCAAAAAGTTCAGACATTATTTATTAGGCCGGAAATTTACCTTTCATGTGGATCATGCTGCCCTTGTTTATCTAGTAAGACAGCAGCATCTAGGAGGACGGTTAGCACGATGGGTGCTACTTTTACAAGAATTCGACTATGACGTCATTCACCGACCCGGATAATGCACATGCCTTAGCAGATTTCTTATCTCGCCTGGATTCCGGTGAGGCTCCGGTGGGCATAGATGACACGACTCCTGCGATTTATAATGCTGAACCACTATCCGAGGAAACGGCCAACCTACAAGCACCATCTACATACTATGATCAGATTCTAACTTTTCTCACCGAAGGATGCTTCCCATTTGAGACGACCAAGGCAGTTCGAAGGAAATTGGCAGTCTTTAGCCGCCGATTCCGGCTAGTAGCAGGAGAACTATATTATGCAGATCATACCGGAATCTTACTTCGCTGTATTCCACCTCATGAGGTTAATTCAATTATCACTTTGGCGCACTCAATTCCTTCTGGTGGCCATTTTGTAGTAGACTTAACTCAACGGAAAATTCTGCAAGGAGGTCTCTGGTGGCCAACAATGTACAGAGATGTCGCACAGTTTGTTAAACAATGTGATACTTGTCAAAGAACTGGTCAGCCTTTGCAAAGGCATCTTTTTCCTCTGCAACCTATCTTGCCACTCGAACCATTTCAGAAATGGGGATTAGATTTTATCGGTCCAATCACACCCCCAGCAATCTTCAGTAACAACAGATACATACTAACCTGTACAGACTATGCAACAAGATGGGCAGAAGCATGGGCTTTACGATCTGCTACAGCGGTCACGGTAGCAAAATGTCTACTCACGGATGTCTTCCCACGATTTGGCTTACCCCTGGAAATTGTCTCAGATCAAGGCACTCACTTTGTGAACAATCTAATGAAGGCTCTTACACAATCATTCCAGGTCACACATAATTTTAGCTCTCCTTATTATCCACGTGCCAATGGATTGGCCGAAAGTACAAACAAATCACTTTTGAATATCCTCCGGAAATTGATCATGGAAGCACCGGAAAGATGGGATCAACTACTACCTGCAGTATTATGGGCTTACCGGACTATGTATAAGGTAACAACAGGCTTGACACCTTTCAAACTAGCTTATGGTTTAGAAGCAATAGCACCCATGGAATTGTTGGTGCATTTTGCCCAAGCCTACATGCTTGATATGCTTGATATTATCCTCATTTGTAAGTCATATGAGTAGTCATGTGAACACCTCTTGTAAAAGAGTACATTTTATCTCTTGTAAATGGAAAAAGAAAAAAGTAAAAGGATGGCTTACCTCATCCATGATGTAAAAGCAAATTCGTGGCTCCAACTACCAAAATCACGAATTTTTGAGCTGAGGGAATCTCTCCTAACTTTGGGGATCACTTTTAGGTGGAGCCATTCGAATTCGAATTCAAAACTCCCTCCAAGAATAGCTATAAAAGGAGCAAGAAGGAAGAGGCGATTAGCAAGCCTTGTACGTGACCACTTCATGTCATTTTGTAGAGATTGAAGAGCTTACTCCATAGCTCTATCATTCTACTCCCATTGTGCAAAGATTCATTGCCAATGTGGTTGTAATCATATGTGAATCTATACATTTATTATCATCTACCTCTCTGTTTTGTTCTCTGCTATACTCACTCAGAGCAGTAACTTCAGAAGGTCATATCTCGAGTTTTACTGAACATTTTTCAGTGTTTTAAAGTGCGTTGGATAGCTCTCACTGTCTAGTTTTTACCTATAAAGTTTCAAGGTCATTGGATTTATAATTTTGGAGATATCTGCATTTTACTGCTTACTGGTCTATCTCTGCAGAGCCCCGAGAATTGTGGGAATGTTCCAAAACTTGATGAAACTTGTTCTCAGTGCTCAGTCCATCATTTGAAGTGTTTTAACTTGGAATAGGAAGCTTGCTAAGTCTATTTGCTATGCCCAAAAGGAATTTTTCTAATTCCTTCCAGGTTGAGAGCACTGTTCATTTTTTCCAGCAGGTGTATGTCCAAAAATAGCAAGTTTTGGGAGCTAGTCATTTCGCAACTTGTCGGTCTTGACTTAAACTTTTGGGATACATGTTCCAAAGTACTTGGCTGATATTTTGGTGGATTTAGGAAGCTCAAAGGGTCTACTAATCAACTCTGAAGTCTGAGTTGGCTGGTGTGAAGCTGGTTGTAGCGGCACCTACTCATCTTTGGATTGCATCCACCATCTCTCTTCACAGGAATTAGTCATCCCAAGTCTGCGTGTAGCAATCACTCAGAAAATGCTACCAGAATATTCACTAACAGCAAGAATGGACGCACTCAGAGAACTTGATGAGCACAGATGGATCAGTTTTTTAACTATGCGCGAAGTACAACTAAGGCAAGCCAAGACACATGATCGATATTTGAAGACTCCAATCTTTTCGGTAGGCCAGCTTGTACTCTTCTATAACGCAAAATCGGATAGAGCAGCAGGAAAATTCAAACTATGATGGTTCGGCCCTTTCAAGATCTCAGAACAAATCGGTCCGGCAACTTTTCAGTTGACTACGTTGACCGGAAATCCACTTCCAAAGGTAATCAATGGGTCGAAGTTGCGGCCGTATTATCCCACTACTAGTACGCATTAAATTATTCAGCGGCGAACCGCATTTTGTATAAATTTTTGTGTTTTTCTTTTTTCTTTTCTCCCTTTTTAGTAGTGTTTTGTACGAATCTTTATGTTACCAGCCGCCTCTCCCTACCGGTCACTCAAGCACACACGCCAGCATGCAAACAGTACCTTTCCCGCACCGCACAATGATACCCACCCCCCTTCCCCCTCCCACCGTGTTCTCCTTATTAACCCCCTCGGTTGCGCCTAAACACTATTGTGTTCTCGAGACTATACGTATTATCCTTGTCTTCTGTGTTACCTGTAAGTGTGCTTGTAAACACCATGGAAGCGCTAGCCAACTACGCTGCTTTCCGTGATGGTATCCCGACAGACGTCGGCGAATACCTGCGCTGCAGAGGATTGTCCAACTTCGCTGAGTTGCCGTGGCACTCAGTGGAAGCCCATCCCTTCTCCGCACAAATCATCCACGCTATCGCCCAATTCCCCATCACTGAACGACAGTGGGTCTTCCCTTGCCTCCCATATACAACCGTCATCACCTTCCAAGCCTTCGCTACAGCCTATCGCCTCACCCCGCAAGGACGCGAAAATGGTCCTAGCATCCCTATCGCTCGCATGACCGAACTCTTTCCCCGCTCCTCATCAAATGAATATGCCATTCTCTGCCGCCCAGAACCCGAACGATCAGCCCTACAGTTCCTCGTAGCAATCCTCAACCTGCAAAAACGAACCTACGGCATCTCTCGCCCCTTCTATTCCGCCCTAGAATTAGCCACCCGCGAATCCGTAAACTTTGCCTCTTATTTCTTCCAACGAATCCATAAAGAATCCGTCGCTATAGTAAAACAACTCCAGAAAGGCAGCTCTCCGCGCTCTCGCCTTCCCCACATCATCTCCTTCCTCTTCCCCACCATTCTCGCCGCACAACCCCCACCCACAGGCCCAGCATTTAGGCACGAAGAATCAGCACAACCACTCGAGGAAACTGAAGAAGACGACGAAGAGATCAATCAACTCTTCCGCACGAAGCGAATTCGGATCAGCTCTTCAGAAAGTGAAGTCCAAGGATCCGCCGGAAAGAAACACGACGCCGAAGAAGATAAGCAAGAAGAAACTTACCACGACACCGCCACTTCAATACACAACGACACTTCGACAGAGCAACAAGACCAACAAAACCAAGCAGATACAGAGATACTGTCCACTGAAAAGGAATCTGAGCATCAACAGGACGAACCGGAAACCGCCACAAAAGCACTGGATGAACTGATCGCAGCCATCAATCATACAGAAGCCGAACAACAGACCATTGCAAAGGTAACCACAATTGACTCTGTTCTGCCTACCCCACCTGTCAACCCCGACCTCCCACTGGAACCATCCCACCGACCCGGTTCTGAACCTAAACCCTCCTCCTCTTCCTCCCCTAACTACTCTCCTCCAAACTCCCAAAACCTACTCACTGATACCTCCTCTCAGCCTCATCAACCACCACCACCACCCACCGTATTTTCGGAACTAGCCTCCATGGGGCAGTTCCTCATGCAGTTATCACACCAACTGCCCATACAATTTAAGGAAGCCACGGACAACCTGAAGGCCGAATATCACTACAAGGTCGACGTACTGGAAGCTGACATCACCCCCCTCCAGGAAGAAATCGAAGCCACAAAGATTGAGAACCATCAGCTCCAGACGCAGTTAGCAGAGCTCCAAGCCAAATTCTCGACAGAACAGACCCTAGTAGAGCAATGAGATACAGCCATTGAGCAACTTGCAGCCAAAGATCGACTCCTACACGCCGTGCATGAAGAAATCCGCGCCCTGAAGGCCACCCTCCACGAAAATGAAGATATCAACACCTCCCTCGAAGAATTGATCGCAGAGACAAAGACTCAATTACAGGAGTCCATCCAGAAGAATCAGGATCAACAGAAAGAAACCGAACAAATCCAAGAACAGTTACGACGAGCCGAAGAATGCGCAAATGAAGTTAACAGTATCCTAAAACGCCAGCTGATACGGGAAGGACAATACCTCAAGGATATCGACAAGATGCGCAGAGAACGAGATGCATTTAAGAAAACTCTTAATTTCCAAACCCAGCAGTTTGAACGCCAAGACAACCAATTGTGCAACCAGAAGGAGTATATTGCAGAGCTAAAGACCAAACTGGACGAAATGAAGACTTCCAGGGACGCCGCACTATCCAACGATTTTTATCTACACGAAGCTTTTGTGCAGACCCAGACCGAGAATGTGCTCACCGAAGCAATCGCACTTAGCTCTGCTAGAATAGATGCGCAGCTTCTAGAGCCTGATACGCTAAAACAACTACTAGAAACTCTTAAGAGAAAGATAGCTCGAACATTTAGATCGGCTAGGAGTATGTATCTCGAAGGTCTCATCGACGAATAAGTATATTCGCCCATCCAAATTCATAATGTATGAATATGATAATCAACTTTTGGTTTTCTGACATTTTCGCACATGAAAAGTCTTGTTCAGTCTAGCAGTATAACACGCGGCATAATGATTTTTACTCTGATACAAATATTATCAAGGAAGGGAAGAGTCATGTCCTACTGACATACAATCAGTAGAGCAAATGGCCGTTCAAGCACCGGTGTTTATAAAATGCGTTTACAGAGTATAGCTTTCTAAATTAGCATTTTTCGAGATTCAGCACCAGTTAGCAACTTCCAGCATATTCTTCTCAGCAACCCTTAACCAAGCATGTCGGAATCTGACATTCTCCGTTGGCAACTCAGAAAGCGCACCCATACACAGACCCATGTGGTAACAACAACAGATACTACCCTACAAGATGAAGCAGATGACGCAGTAACTTCTGCATCAGAAAAGACTCAGCATAAATTCTCCACCGAATTTAAAATCGAGCTCGACATCAAATCGCAAAAGAATGAAGACTGGCTACAAAAGATAGGGCTCCTTCAGTTTGCCCAATTACCGTGGAAACAGTGGATTGCTAATGACGATGCAGAGGACCAATTACATAGCATGCGACAAACCAGCGGCTTCATTCTCAATCAGGTACGATTTTCGCCCCAGCTCGTCTCAGCCGTATTTAAACTACCACTCTATGATGGTGCCCGATATCTTAAATGTTCAAATGAGGACCTGAAGAAGGAATTTGGCGACTGTGAAGGCCCCCGACGGTATTACATGTTGAAAAACGCCACCTATCACCGACGAGAACAATTTAAATGGTATTTAGAAAAGCTTTGTTTACTAGTAAAATTCGACTTAATGTCGAAAGAAAAATTTCCCCCCCTATTGCATGCTGAAGAAGGAGGTCCGGTTAGCTGGACACATTGGCTCTATAACCACCTCTACGCACAAATCATTGTCGGGGATAAGAGAAGATCCCACACCAACAGCAAACTAGCAGCCTATTTAGCTGCTATATTTAATTTTGTCCAATCTGTAAAGGATAAGCAGCTACATTGGTCCCCCCCTTTTTATCCCGGTGAACATGATCAAATAAATTCTGAACACCACACAGAGCCTGAGGAAGCAGCTCAACCCTCCACCTCGTCTGCATCTTTCTTTCATACAGGTAACAGCGCACAGAATCAGACAGTAGGGATGCCGTTTGGGCTGTCCATCAAATGACGAATGGCAGACAACTTGCCAACTGCCAGTCTAGAGCAAGCACCGGACGACCTCCAACCCGATTTTGTCATAAGGATGCAAAACCAACTTCAAGAGGTTTCTCAATATTTACGGCAACAAGAACAAGCGATTCAGCACAAAAACGAGTTATTATTGGCCACGATGACTAAGTCCAATTCAGTAATGAAACAGATGCAAAAAGAATTGGATGACAAAGAAGCTTTAATACAGGTGTTACAGAGTAACAACCGGCATCTAATGGCAGAATTGATCACCGCAAAAAAGTGTGTCCAAGACTTTAATCAGTGGCAGCAAACTATCCAAACACAAATTCAAACCGAAATGTCAAGTTTTTCTACCCTGAATGCTCACCTGCAAGCCGAAAATGAAATTTTGCAGTCAAGGATACAAGTATTGCAGGAGTTCGAAAAGCAGATATTAAAAGATGAGGGCGTAGAACTAAATGCCATATTGATGACAAATGTGGACATCGACTTATTTAAACAACAGTTGGATAGCCGTGTTCAAAATAGATGGACACTTTTTCGCAGGAGATGGCTGGCTATACTTGTTCCGCCACTAGAACAAGTGCGGTCAGAAAGGATTGGGGAGTCAAACCCTGGCATGGACCGAAAGGTAGTGCAAAAGGATGTTGCCAACAGTAATGCACCTGCGGGTTCGAGTCCATCGTGCGTGCCAGTGTTAGAGGGCTGCCGAACCACGACGGATGAACCCGGACAGGTGCCGTAAAAAGTGGATTCGCGGAAACATTGTAGCAGACTTCTATTTAAAGCGCACAAAGGAAAGCGGTAAAGAGCGGCAGTTTTTGGGAAGAGCCTCTGCTTCTGTTGGGTATTGTAGTGAGTGGGTTGATTACGTCTCGAACCGAGGTGTTTGGAATTGCAAGTATAACATTGTGTGTATAGGTGTTCTGTCTATCTGTTCTATTGATCCCATTTGGGAAATTGCGAGCATCTTGTTTGAGACCATGTATGAGGTGTTGATGAGAATATTGAGTTCTGTTCTGTTCTATTCGCATCTAACTATTCTGCTATTCTTCCTGTCGTGCCGAGTTCTATCCGGTAGTCTTGTGTTGTGAATCTGTTTGGTGATAAGTTATATGCGGTTCTGGATCTTTCTCGTCACGGAATAGTGTGGTTTATCATCCTGCGAGAGACTGTGTAAGGTCGAAGTGAATCATTTGCATTTTAATATTTTTTCGGTTAAGTGACCAGATTCGATACAATAGTCTGCGTTCACTGAGGATTCCGATCTCATGAAGAACTTGTGTCGGTAAAGGTCTGTACGCGAACAGAAGCATTGGTAAGTTTGTGATGAATCAACTGTAGTAGGAACTTGTGGCTTGAGTCAGTATACGATAAGTTTGCGTAATCTCGATTATAGTTGTCTGTTGTATTATTGTTCGGTATGCCTATCTGTCACACGGAAGCAGCATATTGAGTAGTATCCAATTAATGAAGTTGAGTATTCTATTAGTTAAATTCAGAACAGGACCTCTGCTCCATTACTATAGCAGATTCAGTCCAGAAGTCCTAAGTTTCCGCATGCCGAATAATTGTCAGTAGTCAGAATCAACCACAGCGCTAAGACGTGATGGAGTATTTATGAGTGTGTGAAAAGTTGGGAAAATAGTACAGGGCCTCTGTCTAACAGACCCCTACCACTCCCAAGAACCCACGTGGCTAAGAGAACGATTGCGGTTAAAGATTTGGAACCAAGTGAAAGAGGAGCATTTGAATAGAACGTGAAGTAACGCTTAATCGGTATCAGTTTAACCCATAACCCATTTTCACATTTAACACATCCTACATGTTGAACTTTGCAATTACATCTTTACTTACTTCCTTTGGGTAAGGAAGATCCTTTTGTCTGTATAGACAACTTCCAATCCAAGAAAATAAGTGAGCAATCCTAGGTCACTTATCTTGAATTCTTTTTTCATTTGGGCTTTGATCTTCTTGATTCCATCTACATCATTACCTATAAGAATAATATCATCTACATACACACATAGATATATAACTTCAGAGTTATTCTTCTTAGTGAAGAGTGAAGAATCAACTTTGCTCATCTTGAATCCTTTGTCTTGCAAAAATGTAACCAATCTATGGTTCCAAGATCTAGGAGCTTGTTTGAGACCATAGAGAGCTTTCCTAAGTTTGCACACATACTCAGGATGTACATCATCAACAAATCCAAGAGGTTGTGCCATGTACACCTCCTCTGAAATCCAACCATTTAAAAATGCATTTTTTACATCTAATCGATAGATGTTCCAATTCCTTGCAGCAACTATGCTTATGAGAACTCTAATTGTTGGCATCTTTGCCATAGGAGAGAAGTTCTCCTCATAATCAATCCCTTGGGTCTGAGCAAACCCTTTAGCCACAAGTCATGCTTTGTACCTATTTATTGATCCATCAAAATTATTTTTTACCTTATAGATCCATCTAGATCCAATGATCTTCATGGATTGGTTCTTGGGAACTAGGTCCCAAGTCTCATTTTCTTGAAGTGCTTGTATCTCTTCCTCCATTGCTTCCTTCCATTCAGATTCCTTGTTTGCTTCTTCTGAGTTGATATCCTCAGCAATATAGACTAAGTGTTTAGTGACCAGAGAGGTGTCATATCCATACCTTTCTGGCTTCTTCTTTTCCCTAGTATATCTCCTTATTGTTTGTTGAGAGGATTCTGCAATATCCCTCAAGTCTTGCATATTCTCTTAACCTTTGTTGCTCCATACTTTGAAGTTCCTCCTTGGTGTTTTTTGATCATCATCAAAATCACTTGAACCTTTATATTGTTGATTACTTGCCTTCTGAATTGTAGGAAAGTCTTCTTCTAGTTCATAAGGTAGCTTGACTTTTCTACAATCATCTTCAAACCACGAGTTGTTTTCATCAAAAACAAAATCTCTGCTATCAATAAAACCTTTAGCACTTGGATTATACAAACTCTACCCTTTTTTATTAAGATCATAACATATGAACATACATTTTTCCGCCTTGGGATCCATTTTGCCTCTGATTTGTGATGGAACATTTGCATATGCTATGTACCCAAAAATTTTTCAATGATCTAGGTTAGGTCTTCTTCCATTCCAAGCTTCATATGGTGTCATCCCATCCAATGCTTTGGATGGGAGCCTGTTGATAAGATAGGTGGCTGTGGATACAACCTCTGCCCATAGATAGTTGGACAATTTCTTCTCTTTTATCATGGACCTTGCTGCCTCCACAATGGTCCTAATCCTCCTTTCTGCTACTCCATTTTGTTCTAGAGTATATCTGGTGATGATTTCTCTTTTGATGCCTCTATCTTGGAGATATGCATCAAACTCATGGGAGAAGTATTCTCCCGTCCATCTGACCTTAGCCTCTTTAATGTTTTCCCTGTTTGATTTTCAACAAGAGCAAGATATTTTTTGAAACAATCGAACACTTCATCTTTGTGCTTCATTAAAATAAAGTATGGTCCATTTACTACAATCATCAATGAATGATACATAATACTTGGATCTTGAAATTGAAGGGTCTTTGCTAGGTCCCCAAATGTCTGTGTGGATTAGCTCCATTTGATCACCATGAATGTAACCTTTCTTCATAAATGGTTGTCTACGAGACTTCCCAAATTGACATGATCTGCATTTGTATATCATATGTTGCTTGGATATATTTGGCAATCCAAGCACACTCTGATCTCTGCATATTTGCTTTAAACTTCTTTCTCCTATTTGAGCTAATCTTTTGTGCCACATTTCTAATTCTGATAGGGATTGTCCTCCATAATTAAAAAGTGCTATATTTCTAGTATCCTATACTTCAAATGTAAAGAGTCTACTTGTCTTTTCTCCTTTAGCTATCTTCTTGAATCCTTGTTGAGGATCTTCAACAAATGCTCTATTTCTTGTAAACCTTACCTGCAAGCCTTTTTCTACAATTTTTCCAACACTTATCAAGTTCTTGGTTATGGTAGGTACACACAATACCTTATTGATTAGATTCATGTTTCCTATTGAAGTCTTCACATTCCCAATCTTTTCAACTGAGTGCCTTGTATCATCTCCTATATGAAACACATGCTTGTTCCTTGGATTCTCCAAGTCAGATACTAATGCCACATTTCTTGCTACATGATTTCAACAACCAGAATCTATATAAAACACATGCTCATCTGATTTACCTTGCCTCATGGTTATGGTCATGTTCATTAACAAAAGTGAGTCTTCTTGTGCCTTCTCTTCAGTATCATTGTTGTAGTCTCTTCTTCCTCTATAGCCTCCTTGGTTATTGTAGTTGTTGTAATTGTTGTTATAGTTTTTGAAGTTGTTTGATCTTCCTCTTCCATAGCTTCCTCTATTGAAGCCTCTTCCTCTCTGATTTCTTGGGTTCCTAAAACAATTCTCGATTGTGTGGTTAGTCAATCCACATGTGGCACATCGAGAGGTGCTTTGGAATCTCCCCATGCCTTTTCTTCCTCCTCTACCTCTTCCTCTTGTACCTCTACCTCTTCTTGCAAAGCTATTTTGGGAGGTACTAGCTTCATCATCAAATTTCTTGCCTTTACTTTTACCATCCTTACTCTTGTTCTTATCAGTATATAGGGCAGAGGATTGATTACCTTTTGAGTTGTCATTGTTCTTCACAAGCTTGGCTTCATGAGTAAACAGTTGTCCCATTAGAATATTGAAGTTAGGTACTTCCATGTCCATGTATAAATCCGTTGCAGTAGTGAATGCTTCCCATTTGTCATCTGCTTTGATCCCATTGATCACTAGTCTCACAATTTGCTCCTCATCAATGACTTCTCCAATGCTTCCAAGTTGATCAGCTAGGTCCTTCATTTTAGTGACATAATCAGTCACATTCTATTTGGGCATCTTTTTGAGTGTTGTGAACTCCATCCACAATTGATTCTTTCTTGCTCTAGTGCTTGAAGAAAAGAATGCTTCAAGTGCATTCCAGATTTCTTTTGATGTCTTACAATTCCTAATATGTGGGAGTAAGAAATCAAAAACTGAGTTGAGAAGGTATGACCTGGCCAATGCATCCTTTGAGCACCATGTTGATAGCCTTTCTTGTTCTTCTTGAGTGGGTTGCCCTTTGCTTCTAAGTATTGGCATTGACTCATCTACATATATGTAACCATAAATATTTCTGCCTTATAGATATGCTTCCATTCTAATAGATCAAGCGGAGTAATTACCTGGATCCAATTTGTCAATTGATGATGGTAATCCATCTCCCATGTTGAGTTGAGGATTGCTCTGATGCCACTGTGAGGAGATGGTTGGATACACTCTAGAAATGAGCTAGTACTGCACAAACCGTGCTCTACACTTGCCAATGTTACTTCAAATTACCTTAGTAGACACCTTTATCTTCCCAAATATGCATTTGGATCCATAATGTGCTTTGGAGTATCACCTTCAAATAGTTGCATCAAAATAGACTACCTTCAAGTTTGAAGAGTTGTAGAAAACTTGCTATTTATGGATTGTAATCTACTCAGTGTTTCATTTAATGCTCACTCACTGATTACAATTGACCCAAGAGCTTTTAGCCATATCTAATTGGACCTCTAATCTTTCTATAGGAAGTTATTTCATTAATTTAGGATGAGTACATGCTAAGAAATAATCTTAAGAAGTTAGGAGTGTAATCTCGACATTTTAGGAAGATGACGGACAACAGATTGTAATGAACATACCTCACAGATCTCTGAACCAAATGGCATGAAATTTGATAGCATAGAAGTAGAATTCTAAGCTACATGTAGAAAGTTGAATCATAGAAAAAGAATAAGTATACACAGAGAACTCCTCAAAACAAAATCACTGCAATTGAGAGTCTAGCAGTAGGTAATAGTGAACATGAGATAGTTGCATAATGTGAAACAAATGTGTAATATATTGAATGTATGATACAAAGGAGATGTTGTAGGCTTACTCACACATGTGTGGAATAAGTGTGCCCACAGCCTTGAAGCTCAATGTGTCCTCCTTCTGCTCTCTATCCCGCGACTAAAAGTCATGAGCTTTTATAGATGAATTTAAATTTGAATTTGGAATCTGCCACCTAAAAGTA
This sequence comes from Ceratopteris richardii, assembly GCA_020310875.1. Taxonomy (NCBI): domain Eukaryota; kingdom Viridiplantae; phylum Streptophyta; class Polypodiopsida; order Polypodiales; family Pteridaceae; genus Ceratopteris; species Ceratopteris richardii. The sequence goes on from MU260735.1 coordinate 145,738, forward strand.
ATCATATCTTCTAGGTTCCTAATTAATTTGATTCCAATCACTTTGTTGTTGTGAATTACAACTCATAAAGCTATGAGATTCTCTCAAGCTTTGCCTTTTACATTTATCTTAAGTTAAACTCAAGATATTTACAAGAGGTTTTCACATGTGACTTATGAACATTCATGCTCAATATATGAAGTAATCCTTTGATCTTTTGGTCAATCATCAATGCTTGCCAAATGTACCAACAATGGGTCTACAAGACAAAGAGGTATGCAGATGGAAGTGTGTCTAGATATAAAGCTAGACTTGTTGTGAAAGGATATGCTCAGACATATGGTATAGATTATGATGAGACTTATAGTCCTATGGCAAAGATGACAACCATAAGGACACTCATAGCCATTGCTGCTTGTAAAGGTTGGAAACTATGCCAATTAGATGTGAAGAATGCTTTTCTTAATGGTTACATTTTATATTACATTTTCATGGAGCAACTAGAAGGATTCAAAGATAGAAGGTATCCAGATTATGTATGTAAGATCAAAAGAGCTTTGTATGGCTTGAAGCAGGCCCCAAGGTCATGGAATTATAGACTTGTGAAGTTCTTGAAAGAACTTGGTTTCCAAGTATCTAAAGCAAATACTAGCTTGCTTGTTAAAGCAAGTGATGATGGATTCATTTACATGTGCATATATGTTGATGACATAATTCCTACAAGTACAGATGAGAATGACATACAAAGCCTCAAGAAGCAAATTGACAAAGAGTTCAAGATTAGTGACTTGGGAGACTTGTCAAATTTCTTGGGCATGGAGATCTCATATACTCAACATGGAGTGTATGTGACTCAAGAAAGGTATTTGAAGAACTTGCTGATCAAGTTTAAAATGGAAGATTGTAGGGTAGCACCTACTCGAATGGAGGTGAATCACAAATTGAGCAGATATGGAGGAGAAAAATTCAAGGACATGAAGCTATCTAAAGTGTGAATGGTAGTCTAATCTATGCTACATTAACTAGGCCTGATTTGTCATATGTAGTTGGAGTGTTGTCTCAATTCATGCATTCTCCTAGGAAAGAACATTGGGTTGCAGGACAAAGAGTGTTGAGATACATTAAGGGTACACTCAAGGAAGGTTTGTATTATGGTTTTACATCAGATACAAACATCAAGATATATAGTGATACAAATTGGGCAGGAACTCCTGATGATAGGAGATCAACCTATGGGTATCTATGTTATGTGGGAGATAAACTAATCTCTTGGTGTTCTAAGAAGCAATATACAATTGCTTTGTCATCTACAAAAGCAGAGTATAAAGGTATGGTTGAAGCTGCAAAGGAGTTCATATGATTGAAGACTCTCATGAAGATTTTTGAAATGATTTAGAGTACACCCACTACTCATGGAGATCATATGAGCTCATTGTATCTAGCTGCTAACCCCTGTTTTTCATGCCTGGACTAAACACATTGAGATTTAGTATCACTTCTTAAGAGAGAAGGTGATTGATAAACAGATTGAAGTAATACATACTTCAACAAAAGATCAGATTGCAAATATGCTAACCAAAATCTTGGATGGACCAAAGCTATAGAGATTCAAAGACATTGCAGGCATAAAGAAGATGGAGAAAACCTCAATTGATGAATGAGCGGGAGATGTTGGTGCATGACAATCATCAATTGATGTTTTAGATAAAGACTTGAAGTCAAACGATGAAGAAAATACCAACAAGTGAAGCTTGAAGATAGTGCATATTCAAGAAATAAAAACTTGTATACATATGTACATTAAATTTGTAATTAGCTCACTTATACTTTTGTTATGGTCACGAGCTTGTACATATATGCCTATATACAAGTAGAAAGTCAGGGAATGTATGAGAGATAGATTATGAGATGATGAATTAGTAGTTGTAAGAGCTATTAGACACTATAGAAGTGAAGTAGATGTCTCTCATCAACTCATGTAAAAGTTTTCTAAGAAAGGAAAAGTTGCGCCCGATACTTTGTTGAGTTCTCCTTCTCTTTTTGATCATTTTAGGAATCCTTCCATAGATGTTTAATTCCATACTTAATGCTTCTATGGTTAAGATTTGAGAGCCTAGTTATAAATAGGCTGAGAGAATTATGTGTAGGAACATTTGTATGTGAAGAAGTGATGAGTGTCTTCTGAAATAGGTGCAATTTCCATGGTCTGAGAATTGATCAGATCTCAGTGCAAAGTGTAAAGTTTTACACAAACGAGGAGTCAAAATCTAAGTTGGAAAGTAAGCCATCCATAGCTAAAATCATTTGAATAAATGGTTTGTAGTATGGGAGAACCATGCATTAGAAGTTTTAGGTGTCAAATTCCACTATACAGGAGTATAGTTTCAGACATAGGTAGATTGTTTTGGAGCATATCTCAAGATTTACTAAACCTTTTGAGAAGATTTCACTTGGAAAAGGTGCGCAATAGTAGGCAGAACTTTGTAAAAAGTTTCATTGAAAACTTTACGTGTATGATCAGCCTGAGTGGATAAAGAAGAAGACTTTCTGTGTGTTGAATTTGTTCAAAATCTCAATGTGTTTAGTCTTGGCATGAAACACAGGGTTAGCAGCTAAATACAATGAACTCATGTTATCTCCATATATGATAGGTGTACTCTGTATAGTGTCAAAACTCTTCATCAGAGTCTTAAGCCATATCACTTCCTTTGCAGCTTCAACCATGCCTTTATACTCTGCTTCTGTAGATGACAAAGCAACTGTGTGTTGCTTCTTTGAACACCAAAAGATTAACTTATCTCCCACATAACACATGTATCCATAGGTTGACATTCTATCATCAGGATTACCTACCCAATCTGCATCACTATATATCTTGATATTTGTATCTGATGCAAAACCATAATACAAACCCTCTTTGAGTGTACCCTTAATGTACCTCAACACTCTTTGACCTGCAATCCAATGTTCTTTCCTAGGAAAATGCATAAATTGAGACAAAACCCCAACTGCATATGATAAATCAGGCCTAGTTAATGTAGCATAAATAAGACTACCAACCAAACTCTGATATGATTTCATATCCTTGAACTCTTCTCCACCATATCTACTTAATTTGTGATTCATCTCCATTGGAGTAGGTGCTATTCTGTAATCATTCATCTTAAACTTGATTAACAAGTTCTTCAAATACCTTTCTTGAGTCACATACACTCCATGTTGAGTGTATGAAATCTCCATGCCCAAGAAATATGACAAGTCTCCCAAATCACTGATTTTGAACTCTTTCTCCATTTGCTTCTTTAGGCTTTGAATGCCTTTCTCATCTGTACCTGTAAGAATTATATCATCAACATATATGCACATATAAATGAACCCACCATCACTTGCTTTAACAAGCAAGCTACTATTTGCCTTAGATACTTGAAATCCAAGTTCTTTCAAGAACTTCACAAGTCTATAATTCCATGCCCTTGGGGCCTGCTTCAACCCATACAAAGCTCTCTTGAGCTTGCATACATGATCTGGATACCTTCTATCTCTGAATCCTTGAGGTTGCTCCATGAAAACATCATCTGAAATATAACCATTCAAAAAAAGCATTTTTCACATCTAACTGACATAATTTCCAACCTTTACATGCAGCAATGGCTATGAGTGTCCTGATGGTTATCATCTTTGCCACATGAGTATAGGTATCATCATAATCAATACTATATGTTTGAGCAAACCCTTTCACAACAAGTCTAGCTTTATACCTAGACACACTTCCATCTGCAAATCTCTTTGTTTTGTAGACCCACTTGCATCCAATGATCTTCTGACTATTTGGTTTAGGAACCAAATCCCATGTTTGATTCTCCATTAATGCATCATATTCTTCCTGCATAGCTTTCTCCCAATTTTCCTTACCTTTTGCCTCTTCATATGTAGAAGGGTCTTCATCTACCTTTATCATGTAAGCATAATCTTTGGTAGCCAAAAAAGAAGCATCATAGCTATACCTTGTAGGTTGCCACTTGTGTCTTGATGACCTTCCGAGTTCTCCATTCCTTGAGGTTTCTAGTTCCCCACACTCAGGATCAAATCTTGGCATTTCTTCAACTTCAACCTGCACTTCATTATTCTCCTCTTCATCAAGTATCTGAACCTTTGATTTACATCTTCTTCATCACCTGCATTAATATTGATTGTACTTGCATACCAAGTACCTTGCTCATCAAATGTAACATCTTTTGATACAATGAATTGCTTTATAGATGGGCTCCACAATCTATAACCCATCTTCTTGTCATCATAACCAATGAACACATACTTTTCAGCTTTAGGTTCCAATTTGTGTCTTAATTGTGATGGCACATATGCATATGCCAAACATCCAAATACTTTGCAATGGTCTAATGTAGGTCTCTTACCCCACCATGCCTCATATGGTGTCATACCCTGCAAAGCTTTACATGGTAGCCTATTGACCAAATAAGTAGCTGTATTTACAGCCTCAGCCCACAAATAATTTGGGCAATTCTTCTCCTTCAACATGGACCTTGCAAACTCAACAAGAGTTCTATTCCTCCTTTCTGCTACACCATTTTGTTGAGGAGAGTACCTGCAAGTGATTTCCCTTTTTATACCTGCATTCCACAAGTAATCACTAAACTCATTAGAGAAATACTCTCCCCCTCCATCTGACCTTAGTCTCTTCAACTTATGACCTGTAATTCTCTCTGCATACACATGATAGTGTTTGAATGTATTGAACACCTCTGACTTATCTTTGATCACATAGATAGTGATCCATCTGGTAGCATCATCAACATAAATCACATAATACCTTGAACCATTGATACTGAAATCCTTTGATGGTCCCCACACATCTATATGTACCAACTCAAGCTTCTCTGAATACATGAAACTATGCTTGGAGTAAGATTGCTTATGAGCCTTACCTAATTGACATGCCTCACATCTGTATGTCATATGTTGACCTGTAACATTAGGCAATCCAAGCACTGAACCATTGTTAATCATATCTTTGATACCTCTTTCATTGAAGTGTCCAAGCCTCTTGTGCCAAAGATCTAACTCAGAGATCTTATGTCCTCCATAAGTAAACAAGGCATGACCAACATTACCTTGAATCTTCAATGTGAACAACCTTCCTTCTTCTTCCCCGAAATAATTCGTTTATACCCATTGCTAGGGTCTTCCACAAACACTCCTTCATTAGTGAATCTAACTTCATAACCTTTTTCAACAATTTGTCCTACACTTATCAAATTCTTAGGAATTGTAGGAACATACAAGACCTTACTCAAGAGAGTACTTCCATCCTTGGCCTTCACTGATCCAATTGACTTCACATTATGCTTTGTATTGTCACCTGTTTGAACAACATGATTAGACACCTTATTTTCCAAATCATTCATCAATGCTATGTTACCACTCAGGTGATTGCTACACCCTGAGTCAATGTAGAAGACTCTTTGGTCTTCACTTTGCGTTTCACAAGTTGCATTCATTATCAATGTTGAATCCTCCTTCTGATCTGAAGCATAATTGTAGTAGGTATTATTGTGTTGTTGACTTTGGAATCCTCTACCTGCATTTCTTCCAAAGTAACCCCTACTACCTCTACCTCTGAAATTACCTCTTTGATTTTTGCCACCTCTTCCTCTTGAATTAAAATTCTGATTATATCCACCATTACTCTGATTATTATGCCAACAATCATTAGCTAAATTATTTGTCTTACCACAAATCCAGTAAGATTTGACTCCATCTTTATTATTCCTGCCTCTTCCTCTACCTTTACCACCTCCTCTTCCTCTTAGGAAGTTGGCTTGACTAGTTGTGCCTTCATCTTCATTTGCTTGTTGCTTTCCTTTGCTATTTTTCTTCTTATCCTTTGAGTACATTGCATGACCTATACTCTTATCACCTTCACCTTTGACATCCTGCTCAAAGGTTAACATATGTCCTAGCAACTGATTTAAGTCAGGAGTAAATTGATCAAGTGATAATTCAGTAGACAAAATGAATGGCTTCCATTTGTCATCCCCTCTCAAACCTATAAGGATTTGCCTTACCAATTTATCCTCCTCAATGTCTTCATCAACAGCTCCTAATGCATCTGCAATGTCCTTCATTCTGGTTACATAATCTGAGATGGATTGAGAGGCCTTCTTCTTGAATGTAGTAAATTCTGCCCACAAGGATGCCTTCCTAGACTTTGTGGTATTTTGGAAATGCTCCTCCAAAGCATTCCATATATCACTTGCACTTTCAAGACCTCTAATGTGAGGTAGCAAGTAGTCATTGACTGCCATATAGATAATGCTCCTAGCTTGAGCATCTCTCTTCATCCAATTCTTCAAATCTGATAATTCCTCCCTAGTTGGAACACTAGGATCTTTGAATTGAGGCTTTTCTTCTTCACCTGTAATATAACCTATCAAGTCTTTGCTCATTAGATGAGCTTCCATCCTCATTGACCATGCTGGATAGTTCTCTCTATCCAATTTCTCTATTTGAAGAGAATCTCCCATCCTTTCTTCTCCTGTGTATTGAATTCTTTAAACTTTATGAGTAACAGATACTCAATTATAAGGATTTTGGAAAATCTGTGAAGAAGATGATTCTACAAAAAACCTACTGCACATATCTCTCTCATTGACTTATCAAACGTGTAAAGTTTTTTATAAAACTTTGCACAAGGTGTCCGCTAAAGATTGTGCACCTCCTCCAAGTTGAATCTTTCCAAAAGGTTCAGTAGATCTTGAGAAAT